>ML252298.1:0-45384 GCA_005239495.1 Nicotiana undulata
CCGGCCCAGGCCCGCCTGGCAGGCCCGAGCTAAACGGGCCCGGGCTCACGGGCCCAAAACAAAGACCCGGCCCCCACGGGCCGGCCCGCAAACCCGCTTAGCCTGCGGGCCCGGGCCACCTGCCACCCTTAGTTAAAAGTAGTGCTCTTTAGGCTTTTTACCAATTAATAAAACAGAAAGTTGGATGATAAGGTTAGTCATGATGGGGATGATGTGTATGTGGAAAGCTCGGGGGTAGGAGTCAGCTCACGTGTATTTGTCTGTAGTTATGTTTGTTTGTTTGATTGAAAAAGTGTCAACATGATAAAGGGAAGGGGGGACACTGTCTGCCTTAGAGGCGTGTAGAGAAGGAAAAGTATGCGATAGCCAAGTAGTATTACTTATTGGTAACATATTATTTAGTTTTCTTTCTTTCAGATTATCAATTATACTTAAACACTAGCATTAATAATTAGTTTGCAAATAATTACTCCACCTAAATAAGCATTGCAGTGTCAAGTTCGACGAAATAATGTTGGGATAGTAGTACTACAAAATAGTCAAATTATGACGATTGACGAATTGTTTAATTTGAATATACATGCATCACAAAATTATTTAAAAGAATAGATATAAACCTACTTAGTTAACTTAAAATTCAAATATGAGATCGGTTTAGGATATATAAACGGCCAGTATAAAATTTCTTACACTATATGATCATTCAAAATATGAATATTAATATTCTTATAATATGAGATTTCTGATCTATAAAATAAGACAACTACTATTACAACATATAACAATAATTTTGCCAGTATATATAACTTAAACTCATATGATCAGGGAGCTAGAGGGCAAAAGTCCTGGGACTGATTGCAGGATTGAGCTGCCTGAGCTTTTAGTGACCTGTGGATCGCAAATCATGTGATATACATAACCATAGGCATTATATTGGAAATTAAAGAATCACACCGTACCCCCACGCCGAGATTCTCATAAGTTTCATTATGAAGACGGAGACTTTTATGTAATAATTCAGGTGGACTTTGCACAACCTACCTCTTTGATGTATCATATGTAACCAACCGCTGGTTACTGGCTTCTAGAAATTGCTCGTTATTTTCCCATTATCAATTTGCTCCACATCTTATTTTTACCTCACCTTAAGATTACGAAGATTTGAGAATTTTCAGCTGAAATTCTCTTCACCTCACCAAATATATTGCCTTTAATATATATTTGGAGATATGCTCTTGAATTTTCTATAGGGGCAAAGGTCAAGAGAGTAAAAGCTTGCAACTGCTAATCTGACAACCGTTATTAAGGGATTTAAGTTGTACCAATAGTCCAATAGTGTAATTTGTTTTAATTATTAATGTAGTTTAGCTTGTAATAAGTAAGTTAATACTTTTACAAGATTATGAATTTATGTTAACAAAGAAAATTACATATAATTATCTTATAAGCGAATTGAGTATATAAATAATATAATTCTTTATACCAAAAGTATATAAAACTTTAAATTCTATTTTAAGAGTCACGTTATGATGATTGGTCATAGGTAAAGAGTCCTAAGTTGAATCACTGGAGATCTTTCTTGGTCTAACTTTCTGGTCCACTTTAGAATTCTTAATGATTTTGTTTAAGAATAAAGAATAAAAAATATTGTATCCATTTTAATTTATGTGAATCTATGTCTTATTTTACATCACAAATTTATAAGTATTTTTTTGTTCTTAAATTACTTGCCCAGTTAAACGGATTTAGATAAATTGAAACGGAGGATAGTAAAGAAGAAAATAGAATGACGGGGTGAGTTTCGTCGAAGCTGCCATTTTCTGGTGGTCTTATCGTAACCATGGATTTCATCACCATCACTATCATTTACTTTTTTCTTTTCTTTTTCAATTCTATTATCTTCTAAAGTCTAGACCAATCTATAGTTGCATAATCAAATTTTAATTACTAATGTGTCTTTTCATTTGATAGAACTATTTTCTACCGTTCTTTTATTTCCTTTTCTTTCTTTTCGCCTTATAGTAAGGTTACGCGAAGTGGGACCAAACAAAGGGCAAAATATAATTGCTCTGAATGACTTCTGGACACGAAGAAATAGAGATGAATGTGAAAATAGCATATGAAAAGTTGCTTTTACAATTGTTAAATGTTTGTTGATATGTTTATATTGAAGTAGGAAAGTCTATGCATAATTAGTTAGGGGCTATCTTGTAATACTTGAAAGTTAGAGGGGTTAGTTAGTTGAAGTTAGAAAGAGTTAGTTATAAAAGGGGGAGTTAGTGAAATTGTAAAACAGAATTTTTTCCTTCCTTCTTTTTAATACAATATCTCTTCTTTCTTTTTCTTCTACACGAGATCCAAGCCCTAGATGGTTATGGTGATTGTATACTTTGCATGTCCATAGATTTGCATAGCTCGTCACTCGTTAGTTAACAGTTTAACATTATCCTCCCTGGTTACACTTAAGGCATTTGCGTTGACACATACGACCATGTAACTCTATGAAACTAACAAATGAATCAAATGCTCCGAAGGAGTATCGATGAGATAGATGAAATCTCATATTTTTAAGGTTAAATACCTTAACATCCCCCCATAAACTTCACACGAATGATTAGCTACACTTTTAAATTATTAGTGGTCTTAATTACCCTCCTTAACTTGATATTTTGAGAGTCATTACCCCCTCTAGACGCTGATGTGACAAAGAGTGTGGGTGCATTCGCCCGCCATGCGGATTTTTCTGTATATGTGGTATTTTTTTAAAATAAAATATATTTTTACCTTTTTAAGTATGTTACTTTTTTGGATAATTTTTTTCGAATACAATTTATAATAAAACTTGGATAGAACTCATTATTTAGGCTAAATTTTTTTATTTGGCTAAATATAATAAAGTTTTAGTTAATCTTTTTTTGAATTTGATCTGAAAATAAATATTTATACAATTGAAATAAATAGTCATGTGTATTTTTTTTATAACTTTTTAGATGCCTTGACTTTTTATTTCAATTGTATACATCTTTATTTTCAGGTCAAATTCAAAAAAAAGATTAACTAAAACTTTATTATTTTTAGCCAACTAAAATATTTAGCCTAAATAATGTAGTTCTATCCAAGTTTTATTATAAATTGTATTCGAAAAAATTTATCCAAAAAAGTAACATACTTAAAGAGGTAAAAATATATTTTATTTAAAAAAAAATGTCACACATATACAAAAAAAAATCACGTGGCAGGCGAGTGCACTCACACTCTTTGCCACATCAGCATCCAGAGGGGGTAATGACTCTCAAAATATCAAGCTAAGGGGGGTAATTAAGACCACTAATAATTTAAAACTGTAACTAATAATCCGTGTGAAGTTTATGAGTTAAGGTATTTTGCCTATTTTTAATGAAAAGTCAATTTCAAGCTCTAAGAATTTTGTTTTTAAAAAGCTGTGTAAAAAATTCTTTTCATTTAATAAATCATATAAGATTCGAATCTGAATGGAAAAATACATAAGTTACCCCTTAAATTATGGACCAAATCTCTATTACACACTTTCTGATCATGAAAATCATTTTATACACTCAACCTTTTCAATGTGCAGCTAAGACACACCACTTTACCTATGTGGCCAGCGCGTGTTTTACCAACAAAATGAAGCGTATGCGGAGACAAAAGTATATATTTGATGCTTTATTTGAGAGGTCCCGATTTGGTAAAATAAATCTAAAGGTTTATATTGATTTCCATTTTTTCTTTTTGTTTTAATTTTTTTTTGTTCTTCTTCACTTTTCATTCTCCTAAACTAACACATCACCTTACCCGCCAGCTAGACCCACCTTCTCCACTCTTCATTTGTCTTCCAGTCTCCCATTGTCCCGGTACCCCCTTGTTCTCCCCCATAAAATTCCTCCCTAAAAATTAAGTGAAGTCAAATAATAAAGTTTTAATAGTTTATGGATTTTTGAAGGTGGAGAGAGACGGTGGGTTTGAAGAGTGGTCTTTATGAGAAGGTAAAACTATGAAATTGGAGGAATTTAGCAGAAAGGACAAAATTTCGATAGTGAATACAAACCTTTTCTTGTTTAAAGAAGATTTAAATTATTATTTCGGAATATTTTTCTAAAGCGGAAGAAAAATGATTCTAATGGAGGTGAGGGGTTGGGGGATGATGTTGCATTGGTAGTAGAAACTTTCACGTGGCTAATTTTTGGTTGAAGAATGGTGGTAGGAGATGGAAGGAGGGCAACCATGGTTGTCGGGGCCATGGTGCTGGATTTGATGAAATGATAGAGGTCTAATTGTAAAATTAAGTATTTTCTTTAATTTTTCTAATTAATGACACGTGTTACTGTTCTGCTGGTGCGTGCTATTACGCATATTTTGAAAAACTGGTTAAGGAAAAGATATTGTGTCTTAGCTACACATTGAAAAGGTTGAATATGTAAAAAGATTTTCATGGTCAAAAAGTATGTAACAGAGATTTGGTCAATAATTTAGTGTTAACTCATGTATTTTTCCAATCTAAATTAATAGCGTCTATAGGTAATGAATACTAGATGTATAAAAATAATAATATTAAAGAACAAAACAAATTACAAGTTTACAAAGAAAGAAACGAAGTACAAAGAAAATTAAGTTAAATTTTCCCAAATTAGATACGGGTGGCCTTTCCTATCGCTATTCATTAGGTGAATCGGTAAAAAAATGACTTCGGAATTTTAACGACTCGGTCGGTCGTTTCATGAGATTAGCCCTGTTTCCTCTGGTTCAGCTTTGTCATATGTTATTTAACATATTTATGTTATGTTGGTTCGGTTGGTTCGGGTTCGGAGTGGTCGTGGTGAGAATTACGACACTTAGTCTCTTAAATGAGCTTAATAGTTGGAAAAGTCAACCAAAGTTGACTCATAGCTAAACGACCTCGGAATGTGGATTTTATTAGCTCGGATAGCTTCGTTAGGTGATTTGGGACTTAGGAGTGTGATCAGAATGTGATTTTGAGGCATGAAGTAGAATTATGCTGGAATTGGAGAAATTGAGTTTTTGGCGATTTCCGGTTGGCAGTAGAAATTCAGCTATCGGGGTCAGAATGGAATTACAGAAGTTGGAACAGGTTCGTAGGGTCATTTTTGATGTGTGTGCAAAGTTTCAGGTCAATCGCACGTGTTTTGGTTGATTCCGGCATCTTTGGCGAAATTTAGAAATCTCAAAGTTCGTAGGCTTGAATCCGATGTGATATTGGTGTTTTGGCGTTGTTTTAGGTGTTTCGAAGGCTCGACTAAGTTTGAACAAGGTTATGGGATGTGTTGATATGTTTGGTTGAGGTCCCGAGGGCCTCGGGTGATTTTCGGGTGGTTAACAGATCAATTTTTGGACTTTGAACTTGGCAGATGTTCTGGTGTTGTTGCAGAGAAATTTTGTTCTATGCGTTCGCGGTGGGGTCTCACGTTCGCGAAGAGTAAATGGGGGAGCTGGGGATTTTTCCCTATGCGTTCGCGAAGGGTGGACGCGAACGCGAACACGGAGGTTTGGATGATTGTACTACGCGTTCGCATTAGGGTGCCCGCGTTCTCGAAGGGTAGTTGGCAGTTGGGAGGAACCCAGGTGTTTGTGTTATGCGTTCACGTAGAAGCGGGCGCGTTCGCGATGGTGTGGGTTGGTAAAGCTTCGCGTTCGTGAAGCAGGGACCGCGTTCACGAAGGGGTTTTTGGAGGGCAGGCTTGGTTAGCCTACGCGAACGCGAGGGGTTGGCCGCGTTCGCGTAGAAGGACCTGGGCAGAATATTTTAATAGAGGACTTCGCGATTTTCAGCCTATATTCACCATTGTTGAGAGATTTTTGGAGCTTTTGGAGAGGGATTGAAGAGGGAATAAAAGGGAAACACTTGCAGGTAAGTTTTTTAACTTCGATACTCGATCCTATGTTGATTTCTAAGTAATTAAATCTGAAATTAGTGGGATTTAAACCCAAATTTTGGGGAATTAAGGCTTATAATTTGGAGATTTAATGGAGGAATTGAAGGGGAAAATGTGATCTGATTTTGATGTTCTTTGTATGTATAGACTCGTGGGAGGATAAGGACTCTGGTTTTGTAATTTTTATCGAATTCCGAGACGTGGGTCGGGGGGTTGGGTTTGACCGATTTCAGGAATTGTGCTTAATTTTGATAATTTTCGAATGGGCTTTGTTCCTTAGCATAAACTGATGGTATAAATCTTATTTTGGCTAGATTTGGAGCAATCGGAGGCCGAGTCGAGGGGCAAAATCATCGCGGAGTAGTCTTCGAGCTGGTTTGAGGTAAGTAACGATTTTAAATATAGACCTGCGGGTATGAAACCCCGATTTTTTATACTGTTTTGATAAATGAGATGACACGCATGCTAGGTGACGAGCATGTGGGCGTGCACCGATAGGGATTGTAACTTGGTCCGTCCTGTAACGGCTATTAAGCTGCGTGTTTGATTTGAAATCACATGATATCTTGTATTTTAAAGACTTATACTTGATTATGGGTTGTATGCCATGTTTGGGGACTTATACTTATACTTATACTGTCTTCACACTATTTTGATAGAAAATATGAACTCAATCATGCTTCATACCTGTTTACTGTTTATTTCTGTTTACCACCCTGTTTTAGAATATTGAAAAATAATTTGGGCTAAGTCCCTGTGATTTGTGGTGAGTTGGGTTGAGTCCCCGTGAGTTGTGGTGAGTTTCCGGAGTGGCTTGTTAGGATGACTGAGTGAGGTCGAGAGCGATACTTGTGGGGATAGATAGGGATCGAGTTGCACGTCGCAACACTATATACATATATATATGGATTGGGTTGCACGCCACAACAAGATATATATTGGATCGGGCTGCACGCCGCATCGATATAGCGCTTGGGCTGTAGGAGCCCCTCCCGGAGTCTGTATACCCCCAGTGAGCGCAATCGACTATTATGGATCGGGCTGCACGCCGCAACGATTACTATTATGGATCGGGGCTGCACGCCGCAGCGGTTGTTATATGGTATCCATTGAGTGAGAGTGCGGAGTGTAAGTATTTACTACTGAGAGATGAGTCCCGAGAGGCTTTATTTATGAGTGATATTGTGCCCGAGGGGCTTATATACTATGAAACTACCGTTTTCACTCTTCTTTACACTGAGACTCTAATGATAATGTTGAACAAATATTTTATATGAGACTTTAAATGGAAAACTGGAATTTTATGAAATATTCAGAAATGTAGATTCCTGACTTTATTTAATCGTTTTCCACTGTTGTTTATTATATGAGCTCACATGATTTTTAAAATGCTCGTCACTGCACTCTAGTCTTTAGTTATAGTTGTTACTTACTGAGTTGGCGTACTCATGTTACTCCATGCACCTTGTGTGCAGATTCAGGTACCGGGGCAGAACGATAGTTGAGCTACCCCATTTGGAGCATTGTTCGGAGATTGTGAGGTAGCTTCTCGGCGTCCGCATCCTACCCTTTCTCCTTCCTACTCTTTCATTTTACTTTACTTTCAGACTTGTTGTAGTAGAGAATTAGTATCAGACTGTATTACTTCTTAGTTGCTCATGATGGATTGACTCCAGATGTTGGGGTTGTGTTTTGATGTTCTTGTCACTTTTATTGTTTTGAAATGCTTAAGAGCGGAAATTATTATAAAATATCGGATAATTTATGTACTAAATGGAAAACCATTATGTCATTTTTAGTGAATTGGCTAGCCTAGTATCACGATAGGCGCCATTACGGCCAATTTAGATTTGGGGTCGTGACAAGTAAGTATCAAAGCCTAGGTTACATAGGACTCACCGGTCATGGGCAGGTTTCGTAGAATCTTGTGGATCGGTACGGAGACATCTGTACTTATCTTCGAGAGGCTGCAGAACCCTTAGGAAAAATCTCACATTCTTGAATTCTTGTTGTGCGAATCCATTTATTCAGCCAAAAGCGTAACTCTTTGAATTCCCTTTCATGTATTCGAACGCGCACGTGAGCGCTCGGTATCAACGGTGCATCGACGACTTGTGATTTCCATGGATGAGATGTGATTTTTAGCATGTTGATAATGGGCCAATCTGGAGGCATTGAGGTCGGATTCTGTCCGTAACTTGAGTGTTGAGATTTCTTTGTGTGAGCACATGTATTTGAGGGCTTATATGTCCGTTTGTGTCCTTATTGATGGGACTTTGTGACTGGATGACTATGTGGCGGGTGTGATTCGATAGTGAGGTATGTTCAAATTGCCTGATTGTGACGAAAAGGATTGGCTGGAAATGTGGCAAGAATGGTTGAGTGTTTGATTTCTGCCTCGAGTCGACATGTGGCTTCGAGTTGTAAGTGTGTTGGAAGACCTCTCATGATTGTTTAGTTGTGGAGTGAAGCGGATCTTTATGATGTGTTACGAGTTCCTAGTGAAGTCTTTTGGGATGATTAATGCCCCAGTAGCGTCCATGTATTTGAGTAACGGTGTATTCTAGTTATACTTATACTGCTTCATTATGGTATTCATTGATAGCATCCTGGCGTACTCACGTAGCCAGGAGGAGCATACCTGACATTGAGGAGGGTATTATAGAGATTGATGGAGGAGAAGCTGTATGCAAAGTTCTCCAAGTGTGAATTTTTGGCCCAGTCCAGTAGCATTCTTGGGGCACGTGGTTTCCTGTGAGGGCATTCAGGTGGTCAGACGAGTGTGGGTAGAGCTTCTAGAAGCTCAAGATTTCTTGGACCACAACTCCAGTGTTAGTTCTGCCATCAGCTTCAGATTCCTATGCACAGTATTGTGATGCCTTAAGGGTAGGCGTTGGTTATGTCTAAATTCAGACGGGCAAAGTGATTGCGTGATAGCTTTGATCTTAGGAAGAGTATAGGGAGTTATCAGTTTGAGGCTAGCAGGCGGGGTTTTCTTCCGCGGAATGTTCTGAGGTTGTGTGACCCTTATGTGGTATTGTAGCAAGTCCTCTTTTCCAGCAAATGATATATGCTGTAATTTGAGTTTAGATCGCTTGTGGGAGTTGGCATGACCGTTTCAATGGTGAATGCGAGATTTGCATACGATTGGAGATATTAGGCGGTTTGTGCCATATGAGCTCAAGAAGGATTTAATTGAATCTCACTGTAGCATGGTGGCACTGATAGTGTATGGGCATTTCGACCTATTGTTTGTCTTGATCTTTGTATTTGAGCCAAGTGGGGGAGTCTGTTAATGATGAGTTGATTGCAAGATTATGTGTTGTATTGGTTGCAGTTCGAGGTATATTGGTGAATCAGTTATGACCTGCAGAGGTGGAGTCTGGGAATGACTCGAGTAATGGAAATTCTTCGATACAAGTTGTAATGTACTCTATGGGTAGATGGGTTTATTGAATGATTGAGTTGTAATTGTAAAAGGTGTAGTGTGTGCAGTGTATGAATTTGCTTGTTGCTTCGAGTGTGTGGATTTCTTCCTAGTATGTTGGTGTGCAAATGAGTCCAGGTCGTTAAGTCTGCTTGGTTAGTGTAATTGAGATTTGCGTAGAGTAGATGACTCTCGAGAACGGTTCTAATGGATTCAAGGTTATATGTAGCACTTGAGGATTTTCAAGGCGTGTATTGAGATAAAACTGAGATTTACGTTGAGGGTGTCAAGACTTGTGAAATTTCTACATTATCATGGATTCTACATATCAGTACCAGGAAAGCGAAGGTAATGACTTTAGATCCGCAGGAAGTCTCTTCCGGGTAGGTATTTGGAATGTGGTACTTCTGGGGATATTTGAGAGAATATTCTGTGGCATAAGAGCCTTAGACGGTATGGTGTTATGCTTGGGTATCATGCGGTGAGTTTGGGTTGAGAATTGCGGTACTATGGCAAGGAAGAGCATCAATTCGAAGGTAAGTCGGAAGGAACTTGGATTAATAGGACAGCTTGGTAGTAGGTCAGATCGACATGGTAAGGAATATGATTAGTTCTTTAGGTGTTTATGAGGTAATGAGTTTATACATGACATTCTTGGCAATGCTCTTGTATTTTGGTGACCTGCGTAGCTTGATTGATTTATGAGGATTCAGTCCTGACGGTTTGGTGTCGTACAAGTAGGATTCGAAGAGTTTTTGATGATTTGTACCACGGTTAGAGATGTATATTTCCTACTGCAGTGAGAAGCATGTGATGTATAGTGATTTTTCTTCTAGATGGGATCAAATGTAAAGTTCTTGGCTAGTTGGGTACGTAGTTGCTTGTGGCTCGAAAGGGATTATGAAGTTCTCATATTTATCATAGGATGGCATGGCGTATGAAGTATGTTGTGTAGAGTCGAGATTTTGCATATGTTAGGTCACGGTTCAATTCTGGAAGGAAGGTCATAAATCCTTAGGCAACATGGGCAGTTCAGACGACTAGGTAAATGATATCACTTATTGGTGCGGCTTGATGAAGGTATACATTCGGAAAGGGCAATGTGTTTGAGTTAAGGGTACTTCATTGGTATCGATGTGCTCTCTTGTTGGATCGACTGCTGATATTCCAGTTTTCTTGGTGGCACAGAAGAATTATAGGAGTATTCCTCGTGGGATGATTTAGTATTAGAGGTGTGTTATATATTCGAGCGGAGGAGTTGGGATCGGATATGGTGATTCGTGCGCTTTATGGATTTCGAGACTGGTAGTTCTCATAACAGGTTATTTTTGTGGTTGTGAACTGTGAAGATGCCAGAGCTAGTCAGATGTTAGTATGTGCCATGATTAAGTCATTGTGAACTTTCAGAAAGTTATCTATCTGTTGCGGGTGATCAGAGTAGATTTAGTGTTCATTAGTAGGCCCAATATGGACGTGTGTTCTGCATCGGGTCAGAATTTATTGACTCTGTATTGCTATGGTTGAGAGATGTTCCATTCGATTGTCATGGAGCTTCTTCGTGTTCTGGTGTAATCTATGAGTTACCCTTCGGTGTTGCGAGGAGTTGTGATTGTTGGTTACGTGCACATATGGTGCGGATCCATTTGGGCTTTATAGCGGGATTCGAGTAAGGTAAGTAATTTCGGTATTGCAGGAGTGAGACGTATGGGTTATGTTCTTTCGGGTTCGTGGGGCATGGTATCGTCCAATTTTCTGTGGTTATTGTAATGTGCTTTGAGCATTGTGACTTGAGGTACTTCACGAGGAGCAATTTTCGGATGTTGAGATATGATCCTCGTGTTAGATTCGCGTGTTATGGTTATACGGTGTGTGATGGGTTTTTAGCATCTCGTTGCGGCAGTATTTGTTGAACTTGCGGGATAGTTCTTTTGTTGGAGTTATTTTCTATGTTTGGCTACACTTGACTCGTTGCTCATTGGTGCACAGATTGCACGGGTTGTGGCTTAGATTGTACTGATGTGATATGTTTCTAGAGTGGTCATGATGGATGAAATGAGGTCAACGGACCTAAAATTTGTGCGATCGAATCTGATAGTGGTATTTTTAGGAGGATATTGGTATCAGCTTTGAAATTTTCTATAGTTGTGCTCTCTTCATCACTGGCAGTATGTGAAGGTGCTAGAGCGAGGCTTTGCTTGATAAGAGGTTATTTACCGGTATTGGGTTGATTGAGCAGCTATTGTGATTGGGAGTTATCTCTATGAGTGTTGAGTCATGTGGTATATAATGTGATTAAATCTTGGGTTATGGATAAGGCTTGATGTAGCGTGTTCAGACTTATTCAGTTATAAATGTGGAATTTTGATTCTATAGATAATTTTAGAAGTGGATATTTTATTCTAAGGTTTATGGGTTAGGTGGAATTGTGCAATTTCAATTATGTTGTGTTATCGGACCTATATGGGATAGGGTGACGTGAGATCACCCCCGGGGTATGTGCAAGATAGGTGACACAGCAATTTTGGTGGTTTTTGAACAACTCTGGGCACGTTCGAGGACGAACGTATGTTTAAGTGGGGGAGAATGTAACGACCCGGCCGATCGTTTCATGAGATTAGCCCCGTTTCTTCCGATTCAGCTTTGTCATATGTTATTTAACCTATTTATGTTATGTTGGCTTGGTTGGTTCGGGTTCGGAGTGGTCATGGTGAAAATTGAGACACTTAGTCTCTTAAATGAGCTTAATAGTTGGAAAAGTCAACCAAAGTTGACTCATAGCTAAACGACCTCGAAATGTAGATTTTATTAGCTCGGATAGCTTCGTTAGGTGATTTGGGACTTAGGAGTGTGATCAGAATGTGATTTTGAGGCATGAAGTAGAATTATGCTGGAATTGGAGAAATTGAGTTTTTAGCGATTTTCGGTTGGCAGTAGAAATTCAGCTATCGGAGTTAGAATGGAATTACAGAAGTTGGAACAAGTTTGTAGGGTCATTTTTGATGTGTGTGCAAAGTTTCAGGTCAATCGCACGTGTTTTGGTTGATTCCGGCATCTTTGGCAAAATTTAGAAATCTCAAAGTTCGTAGGCTTGAATCCGATGTGATATTGGTGTTTTGGAGTTGTTTTAGGTGTTTCGAAGGCTCGACTAAGTTTGAACAAGGTTATGGGATGTGTTGATATGTTTGGTTGAGGTCCCGAGGGCCTCGGGTGATTTTCGGGTGGTTAACAGATTAATTTTTGGACTTTGAACTTGGCAGATGTTCTGGTGTTGTTGCAGAGAAGTTTTATTCTATGCGTTCGCGGTGGGGTCTCGCGTTCGCGAAGAGTAAATGGGGGAGCTGGGGATTTTTTCCTATGCGTTCGCGAAGGGTGGACCCGAACGCGAACACGGAGGTCTGGATGAATTGTACTTCACATTCGCATTAGGGTGCCCGTGTTCGCGAAGGGTAGTTGGCAGTTGGGAGGACCCCAGGTGTTTGTGCTATGCGTTCGCGATGGTGTGGGTTGGTAAAGCTTCGCGTTCATGAAGCAGGGACCGCGTTCGCGAAGGGCTTTTTGGAGGGCAGGCTTGGTTAGCCTACGCGAACGCGAGGGGTTGGCCGCGTTCGCGTAGAAGGACCTGGGCAGAATATTTAAATAGAGGACTTCGCGATTTTCAACCTATTTTCACCATTGTTGAGCGATATTTCGAGCTTTTTGAGAGGGATTAGAGAGGGAATTGAAGGGAAACACTCGGAGGTAAGATTTTTGACTTCAATACTCGATCCTATGTTGATTTCCTAGTAATTAAACCTGAAATTAGTGGGATTTAAAACCAAAATTTAGGTAAATTAGGGCTTATAATTTGGAGACTTTAATTGAGGAATTGAAGGGGAAATTGTGGTTCGATTTTGATTCTTGATATGTATAGACTCGTGGGAGGATACTGATTCCGGTTTGTTATTTTAATCGAATTCCGAGACAGGGGCATAGGGGTCGGGTTTGACCATTTTCGGGAATTGTTCTTAATTTTGATAATTTTCAAATGGGCTTTGTTTCTTAGCATAAATTGATGGTATAAGTCTGATTTTGGCTAGATTTGGAGCAATCGGAGGTCGATTCGAGGGGCAAGAGCATCGCAGAGTAGTCTTCGGGCTGGTTTGACGTAAGTAACGATTGTAAATCTATACATGAGGGGTATGAAATCCCGGTATTTCGTATTGTTTTGATAAATGAGGTGACACACATGCTAGGTGACGAGCGTGTTGGCGTGCACCGATAGGGATTGTGACTTGGTCCGTCCCGTAACAGCTATTAAGCCGCGTGTTTGATTTGAAATCACATGATATCCTGTATTTTAAAGACTTATACTTTATTATGAGCTGTATGCCATGTTTGGGGCCTTATGCCGACCTGTATAGACCCTCAGGGGTATTCTTACTACTGTCTTCACACTATTTTAATAGAAAATATGAACTCAGTCATGCTTCATACATGTTTACTATTTTTTTTTGTTTACCACCCTGCTTTAGAATATTGAAAGATAATTTGGGCTGAGTCCCTGTGATTTGTGGTGAGTTGGACTGAGTCCCCGTGAGTTGGGGTTGCCCGAGTGGCTTGTGAGGATGAATGAGTGAGGCCAAGAGCCAGACTTATGAGGATAGATAGGGATTGGGCTTCACACCGCAACACTATATACATATATATATGGATCGGGTTGCACGCCGCAACGAGATATGTGAATTGGACTGCACGCCGCAGCAAGATATATATTCGATCGGGATGCACGCCGCAACGATATAGCGTTTGGGCTGTAGGAGCCCCTCCCGGAGTCTATACACCCCTAGTGAGCTCAGTCGACTATTATGGATTGGGCTGCACGGCGCATCGGTTACTATTATGGATCGGTTTGCACGCCGCAACAATTGTTATATGGTATCTGTTGAGTGACAGTGCGGAGTGTGAGCATTTACTGCTGAGAGATGAGTCCCGAGTGACTGAGAGGCTTGCCCGAGAGGCTTTATTTGTGAGTGATACTGTGCCCGAGGGGCTTATATACTATGAAACTACCATTTTCACTCTTCTTTACACTGAGCCTCTAATGATAATGTT
Organism: Nicotiana undulata; assembly: GCA_005239495.1. Lineage (NCBI taxonomy): Eukaryota > Viridiplantae > Streptophyta > Magnoliopsida > Solanales > Solanaceae > Nicotiana > Nicotiana undulata. The sequence continues at coordinate 14,428 of ML252298.1, forward strand.
GAACAAATGTTTTATATGAGACTTTAAATGGAAAACTGGAATTTTATGAAAGATTCGGAAATGTAGATTCTTGACTTGATTTATTCGTTTTCCATTGTTGTTTATTATATGAGATCACATGACTTTCAAAATGCTCGTCATTGCACTCAAGTCTTTAGTTATGGTTGATACTTACTGAGTTGGCGTACGCACGTTACTCCCTGCACCTTGTGTGCAGATTCAGGTACCGGGGTAGAGCGATAGTTGAGCTACCCCATTTGGAGCATTGTTCGGAGATTGTGAGGTAGCTGCTCGGCGTCCGTAACCTACCCTTTCTCCTTCCTACTCTGTCATTTAACTTTACTTTTGTTGATACCCAATTTTTCCTCAAATTATTTTTAATTTGCATATATACCTTCAAAGTTAGACTTTCATAGCAGTTGGTATTTTTCTATAATTTTCCCACATTTTTATTAATTCATTTTTAATTTATCCAGTATTTTAATTCTAATAATTAATTACAAATTGCATTATAAATAATTTCAAAAATATTTCTTGACTTAATGTATCATTTTGCGGTCCTATCAAGACCCAATTATTTCGCAATTAGTCAAATTGGCACTCTTTGGCTATAATTGCAATAACTTTACAATTATAGCCTAATCATATGTTTTATACTATTTTTATCCATTAATTAGTCATTTATTTTTTAATACTAAGCAATTAATTTTAATTTATTTTTTATGCATGAATTTTACTTTTTATAATTATCAGCTATTGTATAAATTATTTTAGCTAATTTAATTGGGTATTTAATAATTAGCCATCTTTTATTTCAGTTCTAGCCTAAATTGAACATGATCCCTAACCCAATTGAATTAACCGAACATACCCAAGCCCAAACCTAACACTACCCGGCCCAACCCAGGATTCAATCCCAACCGTTGATCAAATTTGATCAACGATCTAGATTTCCCTCTTCCATAATTAACCTAAAGACTACCCCCTTTCTCTCATTCTCTCTCTCTCTCACTCTCATCCGTCTCTCAACTCTCTCTCTCAACTCTCTCGTCTGCCAACTCCCTCCGTTAAACCTGGCCCTTCTCCGGCCGTCGTCTTGCCGGAATCCATGGAAATTCCACCACCTACAAGATTTATGGCTCCCTACCTAACGTGTGTCATTGCTTTTGAGGCCCTCAAGTGAAACAGAGGCGGTTCACTCACCTCCTACGATCTCATGCCATTTTTTGACCATCTATGGCCGTCCGAGTAAGATCTACCACTTTTCGGTTGAAAACGGTAATATTTTGAGTTTTTCTTCTCCTTTCTGGGTTCTCTTTGAAACCCTGACCTTTAGAACCTCTGATTCCTGTAGACCTGTAACAGATCTATACCTATTATGAGGTCTTTGCATGTTTTCTTTAAAGATTTTTCCTATTTCCTGAATGGTTCTTCATCTTCTCAAATTAGGGTTTTTAAAAATCCTTTGTAAAAATAGTTTTCCTTCTGGTTTTTAGCATTATTTCATGATATTATCGTGTTTAATCATTATTTGAGCCTTTTCCCTTTCGTTTGAGTCATTCTATTTATCTTTAATTGAATTGTGGAACTTTCTCCCCAAGCTGCGGAACTAACAATTCTGATAAAAGCCCTAATTTTCTTGGGTACAATCTGTGAATCTAAGCTTGTTTATGATAATGTTTTTACCCGTTCTATTATGACTGCTTTACTCTCGTGAACACTGTGTGATTTTGTGATTTTTGCTCTATACTTGCTGTTATGGTTTCTGATTCTTTGTCGCTTCTGCCTAAATCATGATTGTCTACTGGGTCCTTTAATTATTTGCTATGTTCTGATGTGAATCCCTAATTTCGTGATTAGGGTTTCTGATTTTTTGCTTAATATGTGTTATTCCGTTCAAATCGATACTGCTTTCTCATTTTGAATCTTTGAATAAGTGTGATTAGTGCTTTATTGATTTTTACACCATATTCTTTACTGATTTTGAGTAGTTCCTTGATTATGTGATGTTTTCCTTTGAGTAATACTGATTTCCTGTAATTCAAGTATTTCCTTACTGATGTTTAGAATCTAAATCATCTCTTGCCTTATTTCTGTGAATAAACATGCAGTCTAATTGACTTTCCTTAATTAGGATATTCTGAATTTATTCCTAATCACATGCGCTATACTTTTACTACTACTTATATGTTAAAATCAGCTTTTCAATTGATTTCTTTCCTTGTTTATCACTGTTTCTTATATTAATTGGATTCTAATTAGAGTTTATTTCTATAATTATGCTAACTATTACTTGTTACCATTTTTTTTTCTGCCTATTTTTCAAACTATATATACTTCACTTTTCATTATCAAGGGAGACAGACGTTGTTCTAAACCCTCTCTTACACACACATATTTTCTCTTTCTCTTCTCTCTGGTTACTTGCTACTCTCAGTCGCCTGCAATCCAAGACTGAGTATTATACTCTCTTTCTCTTCATTCTGTGCTTATTATCTCTTAACTGATATGTCCTCAATTTAGTTTAAAGCTTCAAAAACAATATGTTTCTTTTGGTATTTCAATTCATCTTGTTTCTACTATGCTTTTACTTATGGTTTTGTTGTTTATCCCGCCATTAGCATGTCTACTTATTACTTACTAGTATGATTCTTAAATTGTATCCCCTCCCTTAAACTTAATATCCCTCAATGTGATTCTGTTTCAGTGGTATCCCTTTGATTCCTAGCATGAACATCCTTGTGGTAAAACTGTTTCTGTGGTATTTGGGTTCTGTGTAAGTCTGTAATGCATCCTCAATCCTCACCCTTCTTAGGATTCCTCTGATTCTAAATTTATGTGCAATTCTGCCTACTGTGTCCCTACTCTTATATGTTTCCTATTTGTCCCCTACCCCTCATCTCCCTGCTTGTGATTGTTTGAACTTGTTCTAGTTCCTGTTTATTCAATGTATGCTATTTTGATATGTTATGTGTTTTGATTACCCTACTCTCTCTTTCAAGCTATTTTCACTAAAGTAAGCTCTCCTATTGTTCTGCAAAAACTTATTTCAAACCAGTCTATTTTCAAAAGATCTTTTCTTTACTCAACCTTTTTCAAAACTATGTCAAGCACTCTCACTATACTCTTAGAAACCTAGGTTCTGCCCCTCTAATGTGTGTCTGCTTTGGGGTCCTTATGAGATCCCTCTGAACTATGATGCATTAGAGACGACCCTTCCACACTGCACTTACTCATATAGTTATGAAAATCTGGGTGTGACCACTGCCCAGGATCCCTAGAGGTCCTTAGAGAACTCTGACACACCCAGATTATATAAAAGGTTGTGAAACACTGGTTGAATTGAGAACTTTTGGAGACCTTGGGCCTATTGGTAGGCTCCCTGTAGTGTAACTTCTTATTTTCTTTACTCATTTATATAATTTATGCAAATGGCCTGTAATAATTACTTGTAACCAACTATTGGGGATGGATAGTGAAAAGGGAAAAGGGCAGCTATGCATGTTATAAATATCAAAGGGTAGAAACCATGCTATTAGGTTTACATTCCCTATTTGCGCAATAGAAATCATGTTTAGGATTAACATGTGCAAAGCATATCATGCATTAGAAGTCAAGCTCTTTAGGATTCATGAACACTGTTTCAACATCTTATTTTAGTACTGTTATATCATTTAGAAATCCTGTGCTAGGAAAATATGCTAACAATTGGTATCTTTTGCAATCATGCTTCATGCTGCCATGCACACTTATAATCTTGTTCTAGGATAAACAACACTAAAATAAACTATCACTCTTGCATCTTATGAAATCATGCTCAATGTTGTAATTATTGTGCATTTAGAAATCCTGCTTAGGATTTTGTATATGCATCATTCTGCATCCCTATCTGTGCATTAGATACCATGTGTTTTAGGATTTCATTCATACTTACTTAAGTATGCCTAGCCTAATTACTGATGCATGAAAAGGGTATGAAGCAACTTCACTTAGTTTCTCTAAAACAACTGGTAATAATTCTGTGTTCTAAACAGCCTAGAACAACATGTTTAGGTAATAATCTACAACAATTTTCTTTAATAATTCTGGAAATTGGTATATAATGTCCCGCCTAGGCAAGCCTTAAGTGATTAAACTGTAAAAAAAACCCGAAAATCTGCCTCCTTTTTGTATGCTGCCTACTCAACAAGTTTTAAAATCAGTAGGCAAACTGATTAGGGCTCGTTTCTGAGTTATAAAACAAGTCTGCATATCTGCTTATATTTTGAACTCACCTAGATACCATGTCTTAGGGTTCTAATTAGCAATACTGCCCTTAATTGTGTTTGAGTCGTGCTGTTCACTTGCATTATCTGCGGAGGTAAATTTGAGCCTCTTACATGCTCTTCTCTGTTCCCATTTGCTGCAGTCCTATATGTTTTTGTCTGTCGCCTTAGTATTTTTTTCCTTTAAACCTAAGGGTCTTCCTAGAACTGCCCCCAATAGGTAGAGGTTCTAAACTCCTCCAGGGCCATTAGGAAGGGACAGGTAGCAACACGCAATAGAGGTGGCTGACCAACGCTTGCTTTAATAACCGTTAAGGGGTGTGACGGGTAGATATGGATATGATGACCCGTGCGCTAATACCACGTGTAGCCCCTCTTTGAGGAGTGATTATCGGGTATTGTACTGACGTGATCCATATGACAAACAACCTAGGATTCCCCTATCCTTTGTATAAATGTTTTATATTATAATTCTTTTCTAAACATTACTTAGAGATTAAATATATTTTTAAAACTTTTATGACCCAGGTGTTCTTAGACTTCGATTTCTAACTACGAGTCCGTTTTCAAGCTAACTGAATGCCTATATTTTCCGAAAATATCGGAGTTAGTGTAAATCTGAAAGTTTGCATATCATGTTTTCAAAACCAAACGATTTAACAAATCCTCATTCGAGGACGAATGATCTTAAGCGGGGGAGAATGTAAAGACCCGTAAAATTTTTGGTTTAAAATAATGCCCGAATAAGTCCCCGAGTTGTTATATCTGTAGAAATTCTTAAAACGAACATTGATTGTGTAAAAGTACCCCGCAATTTGAAAGAATAAAATTTTCCAACAGTTGGGCATTATGCGATCGCATAACGGGTATGCGGACCGCATAACGGTCGCATAACTGGGCAGGCCACTGCCCAATTTGAAGGCAACTATGCGATCCATTATGCGATCGCATTTCGGTTCTGCGGACCGCATAGTTGTTGCATTCTTGCCTTTGATTTTTTTGCGAGGGAGGTTATGCGACGTACTATGCGATCGCATAACGTGTATGTGGACTGCATAGTAGCCGCATACCTGCACATTGTGTTTTTATTTTTAGCCCACCTGGAGGGCCATTATGCGGTCATCTCTGTGGACCGCATGTCAGGAATGCGATCGCATTCCTGACCGCATTCCTGTGTCGGGCTCCTAATTTTTCTAATTTTAAAACCCGACCCCCAGTTCATTAAAACACCCCTCCCCTTCATTTTTAACCATTTTCTTACTAAGAATAGAAGAGAAAAGAAGAGAGTTCTTGACAGAAAGGGGTTTCATCATCCTTTGGTTTTCCTCAATCACTCAAGCCCGGGAATTTTCGAGTTATTGTCTTCTTCAATTAAAGAGGTAAGTCTCCACCCCACCTCCCTTAAATTTCCAGATTTTTGGTTAATAAGTAGAACTCCCCTAAAAGAGTTCTTGAAGATAAAAGTGAGGAACCTTGCAAGCATGTTCATTTATTGTCATAATCTAGTAAAAGGGAGTGGGTTAGGGTAAATATGCACAAAGAATGGGTTAGAAATTTCAGGGGGTCATATAGCATTCAATAAAATGCCTAAGCGAGTTCGAATTGAGTTCATGATTCCCAATTCTAAGATGAATGTGCTGCCTTATGAATTAGATCAAGGTTGCTTGATGGTCCGGTGATTTGTGATAGAAATTAAAAAGGGAGAAATTCGACACAAGGTATGTATGGCTAACTTTAATCCTTGTAGATTCCTCTTGCTGTGGTAAGCATACGGTAGTGCACTTATATGGAAATATGTGAATTTATTGTATAGTTGATTTCTACCCCACTGTGTTAGATGAGATTTTGGATTGTGACTTGGCATGTCCACTTTATTATGTGCAAAGATGGTAGTTGTTTAAAGTTATTGATATGAAGAATTGTAAATAAGTTGAACGGTTTTGGCAACACCTTGTGCATAAATTGCTGCATGATGAAAGTTCGGGGTGCTTTGAGCCCAAGTGAATGAAATAATAAATGTTGAAATTGTGATCTTTAAAAGGAAGGCCCTTGTGATGAAATTGTTGGCATTGTTGCTATGAAATATGAATTGTCAGGCGGGGTCGGGTTGCGCGCCGCAATACGAAGTAATAAGGTGTGGGTTGTGGTGATAAGGGTGGCCGAGGTAATAAGGGTGGAAAAGTGATCGTTATCACTATTGATATGAAAATTATGAAACTCGTGAATATGGTGGAGTTGGAAAGGGAAAAAGGGAGAGATTGTAAAGTTGCTGATTTTGATTATCAATTTCCGTGTGTTTTGATTGTAGGTCCTATTGTTTCCTTGTTTCTTATCTGTAATATTGGTTGATTGTACTCGGGATAAAGTTTGTTCATACATACCAGTACAATTTAAATGTACTGACGTCCCTTTTTTCCAGGGGCCCTACATTCTTGTGATGATTGTAGGTGGTTCTATAGCAGGTACTCCAGCCCACCGACATTAGTGCCTCCTCTACGTCCCATCAGCTGCTTGGGTGAGCCCCTTTCCCCTCTCGGGGCCCTGTGTGGCTCATGCTACCTCTTCTTCCGGATTTTTATTTTGGTATTTGTGTAAGGTATAGCCGGAGCCTTGTTACCGGCAAGAATTATATAACTCCTTTGTACTCTTAGAGGCTCCGTAGACAGGAAATGTGGGTTATGGACATATGTATTTCGGGCAGTATAACTTGTAGACCACGTAAAGTAAAACTGTGTGTTATGTATATTTTGTAAGTATTGTACCACCTGTGGGTAATGACAGAAATCTATGATTTAATTCCAGGTTGTAAGAATGTGGTTAAATTATAATTGAATAATGTACATTAGGATCATGGGGTAATACGTGGGATGGGAAGAGCAAACCCAGGTCCGCTTGACTGGGGCTACCCGGTCGAGCGCCGGTTGTGTCCCTCGATTTTGGGGCGTGACACTATTGGTGGAGGCAGATGAAGAGGGATATTGTTGAGTACGTAGCACAGTGTCTCAACTGCCAGCAGGTAATGTATGAGCACCAGAGACCATGTGGATTGCTTCAGAGGTTAGATATTCCGGAGTGGAAGTGGGAGTGGATCACTATGGACTTTGTAAATGGTCTTCCACGGACTTCGAAGGGTTTTGATGCTATTTGGGTCATTGTGGATAAATTGACCAAGTCCGCGCACTTCATTCCTATTGGTACTACTTATACTTCAGACCAGTTAGCTGGTATTTACATTAGGGAGATTGTCCGATTTCATGGAGTTCCGGTTCTATAATTTCTAATAGAGGTACTCAGTTCACATCTCAATTTTGGAGGGACGTACAGAGAGGTATGGGTACTCAGGTAGAGTTGAGCACAACATTTCATCCTCAGACCGACGGGCAGTTGTAGTGGACTATTCAGATTTTGGAGGACATGTTGCGTGCCTGTGCGATTGATTTTGGTGGTTCATGGGACCAATTTCTACCACTTGAGGCATATAACAATAGCTTTATATGGTAGGAGGTGTAGATCTCCAGTTGGTTGGTTCAAGCCCGGTGAGCCTAGACTATTAGGCACAAATTTGATTCAGGATGCGTTGGAGAAGGTGAAGTTGATTCAGGAGCGACTTCGCACGGTGCAGTCTATACAAAAACATTATGCGGACCGGAAGGTCCGGGATGTGTCTTTTATGGAAGGTGATAAGGTACTGCTGAAGGTATCACCAATGAAGGGTGTTATGAAGTTCAGAAAGAAGGGAAAGTTGAGTCGTTGGTTTATTGGTCCTTTTGAGGTGCTTCAGAAGGTTGGAGAGGTGGCTTATAGACTTTCCTTTCCACCCAGCTTGTCGAGTGTTCATCCGGTATTTCATGTGTCGATGCTCCAAAAAAATGTTGGTGACCCGTCTCATGTTTTAGAGTTCAGCACAGTTCAGCTTGAGGGTGATATGTTATATGAGGTAGAGCCAGTAGCAATTTTGGATTGTCAGGTCAAAAAGTTGAGGTCCAAGGATATAACTTCAGTGAAGGTACAATGGAGATGTCAGCCAGTGGAGGAGTCTACTTGCGAAACCGAGCGGGAGATGCAGAGCAGATATCCTTACTTGTTTGAGACTTCTATGTTTCTAGACCCGTTCGACGACAAACGTTTGTTTAGGAGGGGGAGAATTTAACGACCCGGCCGGTCATTACGTAGAATCTGGATTATATTTACTGTTATTGCCTTGTCATAGGTTGGTTATACTGTTTTTGATTTGTTAGAGTTGGTAGGCACGGAATCAGAATGGCTGTAGTGAGAATTGAGACACTTAGTCTCTAAAAATAGCTTTATAGTTGGAGAAGTCAACTAAGAGTTGACTTATTGGTAAATGACCTCGGAATGCAAATTTTATGGTTTGGATAGATTCGTTAGGTGATTTGGGACATAGGAGTGTGTTTGGAATCTTTTTGTGATGTCCGGTGTAGAATTAGGCTTGAATCGGCGAAAGTTAGTTTTTGGTGATTTCCGGTCGGCAGTGGAAAATAGGCTATCGGGTTCAGAATGAAATTCCGAAAGTTGAAACAGGTTCGTAATGTCATTTTGGATACGTGTGCAAAATATCAGGTCAATCGGAAGTTGTTTGGATGGTTTCGGCATCGTTGGTGGAATTTATGAATTTCAAAGTTCATAGGCTTGAATTTGATGTGATTTTGGTGTTTTGATGTTATTTTGGGTGTTCCGAGAGTGAAACTAAGTGTGAATGATCATTTAGGATGTGTTAGTATATTTGGTTGGGGTCCCGAGGGGCTCGAGATTGATTTCAGATGTTTAACGGGAAGTTTCAGAGTTGAAAAGTGCAGCAAACAGCTGCTGGTGTGATTTTTTGTGTTGTTTCCGCACCTGCGGATATTTGATCGCAGGTGCGGGATTTGTCCAGCCCAAGAAAAAGGTCGTAGATGCGGACACTTGACCGCACCTGCGAGGTCGCAGGTGCGGAAGTTGAGCTGAAGGTGCAGAATGGCCCGATTTAATGAAAAACCGCAGGTGCGGTCATCCTGAGCGCAGGTGCGGACCACATGTGCGAAAATCCCTGGGTAGAAAGTATAAAAAGGAGACTTCACGATTTTTAATTCTCTTTTCACTATTGTTGTGCGGGTTCCGACCTTTTTGAGGGTTTTTGAAGAGGGAAACGTTTGTGCATCATTGAGGTAAGCATTTTGGACTTATTAATTCGATTTTGTGTGATTAAAAGACCTTATTAACAGTGTTTAACTAAGAAAAATCAGTGGAAAAAGGTAAAACTAGGGCTTGGGATTATGAGACCGTTTAGGGGTGATTTGAGGGGTCATTTGGACTCCGATTTTAGAGTTTCTTATATGTACGGACTCGTGAGATGATGAGGATTGTTTTGGTATAAAGTTTGCCAAGTTCCGAGACGCGGGCCCGGGGGTCGGGTTTTGGCTAATTTCAGGTTTTGTGTTAAAATTGATATTTTTAGATTGGAATTCATCCCATTAGAATAATTTGATGTGAAAAACCTGATCTTTATAGATTTGGAGCATTCGAATGTTGATTCGAGGGGCAAGCATGTTGCAGAGTAGCTTTTCGGGCTAGTTTGAGGTAAGTAACGTCTTTAAATCCTCGAAATTATTGAGTTGCGAAACTGCTTTTAAAGCATATGTTAATTAGTATCACTATGTTTTGTTATACTTGGGTTGTAAGCCATGTTGGGGCCTAGTGTCGATTTGTTTAACCCCTTGGGGGCTATTTTACTGATATTCCTCACTTTGGAACTATGATTTTTCACTTAGTCTTTCTTGTGAAATTGTTGACACTCCTATTTGATGATATTACTATTTCTTGAAATGAAATACTATTTTTGGGTCGAGAACCCTGTTTTTTTTTTGCCCGAGTGGCATGTTGAGAGTGTCTGACTGAGTGAGGCCGAGGGCCAACATTGTGAGGATATTGATAATATGAGAGTGACCGAGAGCTTGAGAGGTTATTTATGCCATGATATGGCTTGTTTATAGCACTTGGGCTGTAGGAGCCCCTCCAGAGTCTGTAAAAACCCTAGTGAGCGCAGGTACCTACTGAGTGCGAGCGCCGAGTGCCGAGTGACGAGTGATTGGGAGGTATGATTGACTGTTAGGTGCTGAGTGATGATGAGGTGCTGAGGAAAATATTTTGAGGGATGATTATGGCCCGAGGGGCAGTTTTATGCTGATATTTTAGTGAGTTTTAAACTATGATTCTCTTCATTCTTTTATACTGGTATTTTGAGAGTTTTACTGAGATATATTGGAAAATATACTTGTTTCAAAGGATTTTATTGAAATTGGCTTTTGAACTTACGTACAGTTTATTGAGACTTGGCATTTTACTGTTTTGTAGATTGGTGTATTTGTTGTTGTGTGTTTCTTATTCTTTAGACTGTGATTTATTTTCATTACTACTGAGTTGTCGTACTCATCATTACTCCCTGCACCTCTGTGTGCAGATCCAGGTACTATTTCGAAGCAGTAGCCATCCGAGTTCGTTATCGTCAGCTTTTGGGATTTCAAGGTAGCTTTCCAGTGTTCGCAGCTTCTCCATTTCTCTTCCTTTATTAGTGTTAGTATTTTATTCTTAGACATTATTTATGACATTAGCAGAGTTAGTCTTATTCTTAGATGCTCGTGATCGGTTGACTCCAGTTCTGAGGGATTTGTTTAGACTGTTAAATTATTGTTGCGGTTTAAAGACTTAGAGAAATTTTTATACTCAGTTTGCTGGTTATTATTGATTTTTGAGAGATTATATTAAAATAAATGTGTAGTTATGTGATTGTTGGCTAGCCTAGTTCCACGTTAGGCTCCATCACGACCTGTTAGGATTTGGGGTCGTGACAGTTAGCTTGTGAATATTCGAACTATTAGCAATATAATGCACAATTCAACCGAGGTCGTTCGTCCCGATCAAGAATAATGTGTACACTATCGAGGATCGAGTTGCACGAATCATAGATGCATCTATATACTACCGAGGTGCTTGGCCCCTTCCACAAGAAAATTAAAAAATTACCGAATTACGAGACACGTGTTTATACACAACACATGGGTATAAAATGAATATAATCTTTACCATTTCTCAAATAACATCGCCCACAACTCAAGGGTTAAGGCTTGACCTAGTGTACATATATTTATTTCTAAATCAAGTTCAATTAGAACTTTATTTAATTAAGCCAGCAAAATGAGTTAAAATAATTCAAATATTCTGTGACAAGGTCCTAAATCTACCCGGACATAATCATGTTTTAGCTACGTACGCATTCTCGTCACCTTGTCCGTACGTAGCACCCACAACTAGTTGCACATAACACTAAATAACACCTAGGGGTAGTTTCCCGCTCGTAGGGTTAGACAGGAGACTTACCTCACTCCGAAGTTCCATAACCGGCTCCAATGCCACTCTAACACCCCAAACTGATGCCCTTCGCTCCAAAACTAGTCAAAGAATGTGCGAGCCAATGAAAATACACTTTAATACTCATAATAAATCAATTCATAAAAAATTTCAACTCTGCTCTAAAGTGAATAAAGTAAAGTCTCAAGCCCACGTGCCCCGATTTTGAATATTTTTTAAGATAAACTTTACCCATAGCACCACGAATTCAAATATAAAAATTATTCCAAATTTCATGTCCAATTTCGTGATCAAATTCATAAAATACCAATTTCTAGGTTTATCTCTTTCAGTCCCATAATTTCAATATTCCTATTTTAATCCACATATAAACCATGCATTTAACTCACAAGGTGTAGAAATCACTTAACTAAAGTTTGATGATGAAGATGACACTCCAAAATCGACCATAACATGGCTCCCATAGAAGGAATAAGGTAAAATGATCCAAGCTCCCAAAATATAGCTTATGCCCAGGTATTAACCTTTCGCGATCGTGGAAAATGCTTCGCAATCCTGAAGCATAACTTTCCTCATCACAATATTTCCCTTCGCGATCGCGAAGAGCAAGTTGCCTAAATCTTCCAGAAAACCTTTAGTATAATTGTCATTTTTTTTTTTTACAAAACTCCAAATCATAAATGGTTTGACTTTCTGAGAACTAGACATCAAGGGATACAACTTTTATTATTGGATTATCAACAAATTCCTTATAGACTACAAGATATAATCTTACAAAGTCAGCCCTACGCAATAGAGATGTCTTCTTCGCAAACGCGAATCTTCCTCCTCGAACGCGATTCACAAAGCTTTTTCTCCATTTTTCTCTTCGCGAACGCGACCCTTTCCTTGCTAATGCGAAGAAGGGCGCACCAGACTTCAGTAAACAACAACTCAACGTGGAGAAATGACCCGTAGACCCTCCGAAACACACCCGAGGCCCCTAGGACCCCGTCCATTCACATCAACAAGTCTCAATACATGACACAAACCTACTTGAGGCATCAAATCATACAAAACAACATTAAAACTACGAATCGATGATCGAAATCTTTATTTAAACTTTCAAACATTGACGAACACGTCCGATTCATACTTAAACATTCTTGAATGATGCCAAACTGTACGCACAAATCATACATCACGATACGAACCTATTCCAAGGCTCGGACCCCCATACTGACATTGATAACACCAAATTCCACCTCTAACACTACTTAGGAAATTCTAAAACCTTCAAAATGCCAACTTTCTACAATAAGCGCCGAAATGCTCCCGGACGACCCAATACTCAACTCAAACATACGCTTAAGTCCGAAATTATCATACAAACCTATTGGGACCTTCAAATCCCGATTCTGAGGTCGTTTACTCTAAAGACAAACGATACTCAACTCTTCCAACTTAAAGCTTCCGAATTTAGAATTTTCCATCCGAATCAACTATGAACTTCCTGAAAATCAATTTCCGACCACACGTACAAGTCATAATATTTAAAGTGAAGCTACTCAAGTTCTCAAACCGCCGAATGACGCGCTAGATCTGAAAATGACCAGTTGGGTTGTTTCATTCTCCCCCATTTAAACATACAGTCATCCTAGAACGTACTAAGGGCTGCTCCAGAGTTTTCCAAAATCATTGCTTAACACCTCGTGCACCTACTCCTTCCACCACATCCCAGTTAGGCATATTAGCTCCATCCATATTGAAGAAACTCCCTATAACCTTAGCTAATAAGCTTTAAAGCCAAATTCCAACATCCGGAATTTTCACAAGACAGCATAACTATGATCCTCCGCAGAAATCACACAATGCATCACATAAGTCGCTTGACCATAATAACATCATCCGACTATAATAGTTGTAATTTCATGAAGATGGTGCCCACAATACACCTCATAACACATATAAGCCTTGATTTAACTCTCACAATACAACCACTACGGAAGAGAAGTGTAGAAACTAATAACCACCTTCCAAATCATTATGTCATGGAGTCTCTCCTCCTAACAAGAACCGTTATCTTATTATGAACTGAATAAGGTTATTTGCTCTTTTATATAACCTACATAACAACGATTGCACTAATCATATACCCAATAACCTCATCTTGCTCAGTATAAGCTATTCAGGTAACAAGACATCTCAAAAATGGCCAAAATCCAATATGACACCAACATTGCGCCAACAAGCCACAAGCTCAATGTGATAGATGAGGAAAACAAAGTAGTGAAAAAAAAACTACCCTGCCCGTGTAATGAATAAAGCATTTGGACAAACGCTACGGCCCTTCTTAGAGAATGAGAACCAAAATACGCAAGAATAGATATAGGGAACCCTACTCAACATCTCATGTAACATGCCCGTGGCGACGTGCCACCCGATCCAAACAATATACCCGTGACGGTGTGCCACCGTATCAACACATAATAATTATGAAGGAAAACACACATCAAGCCGCTTATACTTACGAAATGCCCGAATATCTACAATAAGCACGCCAAGTGCATAATACGAATCCTGGGGAGACGAATAGCGTAATACGCTACAAAACCAAATCACAACTAAGGTGCGATGAATGACCTGTATCTCGAGAGCCATCCTGCTCATATAACACCACAAGCTAGACGGGACCACAACAAACGTGGAAATAAATAAGCCGTCTCACAACCCATATAGCACAATAGAGGATTACATGGAATAGCCGACGACAAAAATAATATCCAACACTCGAAGAACCTTCATAAGAAACGCTATGCTGAATGAACACTTCCGACCTGATCTTGAGCGCACATTCACATTACACCTAACAACGGGCTCAAGCCAATTTTTGATCATACCCTACTGAGGCCGATAACATACCAAGGATCCACAATATCCCCATTCATGAAGCACACGAGCAACCATCTCAATCCAGAGAAATCTCCCAAAGTCCACAACCAAAGGAATAGAGAACCTTCTACGCATAAACCGTTTCATTAACAATAATACTATAATCTCTATGCTTGGTTTCAATCCTTGACAGTCAATTGACTAACAAGCCACACTTACACAAATTCTTTCGTGGAATACGCTCCCACGACCTTTCATACCAGGTAGGAAGGTCTGCACCTCCATACCACTATCCCTACAAATTATGTAAAGCAATACAAGAATCCGCAAATCAATGCACAAGGCCTCTTACACAGGACACTGTTATCAAGTGACACTAAAGAAAATGCCATCAGATTCTGATCATCTAAAGTCTTCCATGCTCACATGAGCTTGTGACATTCCTCTCAACACTAAACCCCAACCTTGATCCTCCACTTTAAATTCCCATGCCTATCACTGCACCTATCATGCCGCTATGCAAGAATACCAGAATTCATCATAATTCCTGAACTACTAGTAAAATAAACACTTCATTAGCTTGAAACCTTTCACTTAACTCATTTTAGAGGAACCAATACAACACCCAACTAAAATCCCAAACTACATGAAATACAACCCTCAAGTCGTGATCTAACCATCATGACTCTTCCGGAATCCATTTACACAACAAGGCCATATGAATCAAATTCATCATAAATCGACCAAGTTATGGTGGTTGTCAAGCCTGCACGCACGTCCACCAACCACGTGTATAACTTTACTAAGTTTGACCATGGTTTGACTTTAAGGATATCGGTTCTGGATTGTGGACTCAGAACTTGGGAATATGACCATTTCGTCATTTGAAACTTGACTGCAAAATTTGGTGTCATTTGGAGTTGATTTGGTATGGTACAGACGCTCGGTTGCGATTCTAGAAGTTCTTGAAGATCATTGTGATTTTCATGTGTTTTGGCGTTCGATACGTGATTCAAGAGGTAATTTAGATGTTTTGATCGCTTGAGCGAGTTCATGTTATGTTTTGAGACTTTTGAGGGTGTTTGGTTTATAGCCTTGAGGGCTCAGATGTGTTTTGTATGCGTTTCAGAGTGTTCGGAAGAAGGTTCAGAACTGCTGGTGTCCGATATCGCATTTGTGACCAACGCTTTTGCGGACTTGAGATCTTTTTTTGAAGAGGATGGGGACTGGCAGGCTTCGCATTTGCAGGGCTAGCCTCGCAAATGCGATGGTGATCTGGGCAGTGGATGTTCGCTTTTGCGAACGTATGGGCCACTTTTTCGAAGGCCTCATGATCATCTTTGCGATTTGTTTCATCCCATTTGCGATAGAGGCAGCGATGTTCAATCTAGCTTTTGTGAAGTAATGGCCGCTTTTGGGGGCTCGTATTTTCGAACCCCCTATCGGAAATGTGACATCTGCAGCCTGCAAATAGCTAGGTATTCCAAGTTTTAGCTTCATTTTATCATATTTTGAACCCTAGGTTAGAGAGTTGGCGATTATATGAGAGGATTTTCATATCGAATCCTTAGGTAAGTGCCTCTAATCAATATTCAATTATATTTTGTGATTATAACTTATATTTAACATAAAATTCATGGGAATCTAAAAGAAAATTTGTAAACCTTTCAAAATTGTAAAATGATGATTTGAAGAACGAATTTGTATCAGAACTTGATAATTTTGGTATGATTGAACTCATGTCGGTATGTGTGTTCGGGTTTTGTAAATTCTATCAGGTTTCGAGGTGCGGGCCGAGGGGGGGTCATGTCACGACCCAAATCCCAACCCTCGGGATCATGATGGCGCCTAACACCATACTTGCTAGGCAAGCCAATCTTAGAATTTTCCTACCCGTTTTCTTTTAAAAGTTTCTTTAAATATAAGTAAGCAGTTTAAAATGATGCAAAATCTAGTACTATCCAATAAATGATATCAAGAATAATATTCAAAATAATGAAACGAACCACGACCTAACGCTAATATATATAGCTACCCAGGGTTTGGAGTCATAATTCATGAACTACTAAAGAATACTACAAGTATTTGGCTGAAAGAAAATATATATATCTGTCTTGAACTCTATAAAACCGTAAGTGAATAAATGGGAGAAGACTCCAGGAATATGCGGATGCCAGCAGATCTACCTCGTGTTTCTGTATGAATGATTAGCTACTGCTCAACTATCCACTCTGACCGGAACCTGGATTTGTACAAGAAGTGTAGAGTACAATATCAGTACAACCGACCCCATGTACTTTAAGTGTCGAGCCTAACCTCGACGCATTAGTGATGAGGCTACGGCGAGGCATTTATAATATAACTTGTATACAATATATAATAAAGAAAGAATGAAATACTACAATAAATAAACCCTAACTTGCAGCAGTTAATAAAATAACTTAGCTAACTTTTCCAGATCTCAGCTATAACCAATTCTTACGAAAATATCCAAATTTTAATTTAAATAACACCAAGAGTAGAATATGAAATGACAACAATAAGACAATGAGTATTCCAGACATTATTTCATAATCAGTAAAACATGAATATTCTCCCTTATTACTCCTTGTTGCGACATGCAACCTGATCCGACCTGTCCACCCTTATTGCTCCTCCTTATATATATCACCCTTATTTCTCCTGTTGCGGCTTGTAACCCGATCCAACCTGTCCACCCTTATTAGTCCTTGTTGCGACGTGCAACCCGCTCCAACCAGACTATTAAATCTCATCATTTATAATAAAAGTTTCACAAATTAGATAAAATTCTGTCACGATATTTATGCCTCAACATTTATAAACACAAAGTTGTACTATTCAGGAACTTCACCAATTGTCACTACAGAGGGAAACCAACCAAAACGTATCATGAAACACTGACACCCAGCTCACCATTAATGTACCACAATGAAACTTAAGGAACAATTAATATCTTCAGTTAAGTGAAACAATATCTAACCAACAGGTAGACAAAACTAGTAGACATGGGACCATCAACGATCATGAAACAATTAATACAAGAATATAATAAATTTGAAATGGGGAAGGGAATATGCTACACAAATAATTTGGTGGTGCATAGATACTCGTCACCTCACCTATACACCACACACATGCGATTTCACATAGCATTTAAGTTGGGGATTCCTAATCCCTCAAGTCAAGGTTAGACCAACACTTACCCCAATTCCGCAGGCCACTCACTGCTCAATCACAGCTTTTCCTCTAACCCGCCCAAATATAATCATAATTGGTTTAATATCATAAACTATTGCTAAAGGAGTTAACATTAATGAAAAATCATGGTTTTTCTACCCAAAAATCCCAATTTTTATCATTAAAACTCTACATTCTAGATTAAAATCTTGGTAAAAGTAGTAAGAGATTGAAAGGAATTAGTTAGGAAGCACTTGCCTATGATTTGGAGAAGTTTGGTCTTTGGAAAATCGTCTTTTGAGGTTTATGGTTTGAGAGAATTAAAAATTGGGTGAAAATACCATCTAAATACCACTTAACAGACTACGGATGTTGCAATTGCGACTGGAGCTTCGCATTTGCGAGAAGGGCATCGCAAATGCGAACCTTCACAATTTATGCAGTCTTCGCATTTGCGAATTCTGATAATCCTGGCAATCGCAATTGCAAAGAAAAATGTCGCATTTGTGAGAATCGCACTGGCCCAGGACCTTCGCAAATAGGATAAAATTCTCGCATTTCCCATGGCTGCCTGCCTCGCATTTGCAATTGACTGATCTCGCAATTGCGAGATCGGAGGTTTGCATAAAAGCTTTCCGGGTTTACGCTCGGACTGCACATGCAAATCAAGGTGAATAAAATTAATCTTTTAAGGATAATGAGCCCGGAATGGAGTCTTAATTCATAAGATGACCCCTTGGGTCATCACAATCTCCACCTCTAAAACAAACGTTCTTTCTCGAACAGACATAGAAAAGTACCTGAACTGGCGAACAAGTGGGGATATCTACTCTTCATGTCCAACTCGGACTCCCAAGTAGCTGCCTCAACAGGTTGGCCTCTCCACTGCACTCGAACTGAAGGGTAACTCTTTGATCTCATCCGACAAACCTGACGGTCTATAATGGCTACCGGCTCCTCCTCAAAAGTCAAATCTTTGTCAAATTGGACATAGCTGAAATCTAACACGTGGGACGGGTCACCATAATATTTCTGGATCATAGATACATGAAATACCGGATGAACTAAGGATACCCTGGAGGCAACGCAAGTCTATAAGCTACCTCCCCCACTCTATCGAGAATCTCAAATGTCCTGATATACCTAGGGCTCAACTTTCCCTTCTTCCAAAATCTCATAACACCCTTCATGGGTGATACCCGAAGTAATACCCTCCCTCCAACCATGAATGCAATATCACGAACCTTATGGTCGGTATAACTCTTTTTTCCAAGACTGAGCTGCAGGAAGTCGATCCTGTATAATCATGACCTTGTCCATGGCCTCCTGAACTAAGTATGCACCCAATAACCGAGCCTCTCCCAGCTCAACCCATCCAACTGGCGATCTGCATCGTCTATCATATAATGCCTCGTAGGGATCCATATAAATGCTCGACTGGTAATTAGTATTGGAGGAAAACTCAACTAACGGCAAGAACTGATACCAAGAACCTCCAAAGTCAATAACACAAGCACAGAGCATATCCTCCAAGATTTGAATAGTACCTTCGGACTGCCCGTCCGTATAAGGATGGAAAACTGTGCTCAACACAGCCCATGTACCCAACTCATGCTGAACTTCCCTCCAAAAGTTCAAGGTAATCTATGTACCCTGATCAGAAATGTTAGACACGGGCACACCATGAAGGCGAACAATCTCTCGAATATATATGATGTTTGGCTTAAACTATGCATATTTTGATGTACATTGCCTCGCATTTTTCTCATGTATCCACTATTTGAGATGTTTAATATGATTACTTATGCTAATTTTTGTATTTCTATGTGTAGGAATCATTCGAATGAGATTTGGGACGAAATGGCGCACATTGGAGCGAAATCGGGACAAAAAGGCAAAAAGTGAAATTTGAGGGCCTCAACCAGCTTAGGGCGCTGGCTGTGGTGCAATTTACAGCAGCTAAAATATTCGAGCACCAAGGCCAGCGCCTCACGCTGCCCTGGACGCTCAAGACAAAAATTGGCCTTTTTCGACTAGAACTCGATTATTTCGACCCCTTGATGCCCCCAACTAATATAAAAGCCAACCTAAACCTATTTTGATTGTGGGGGGGTGGGGGGGGACGTGACTTTTAGAGTAGAACAAGAGTACAAAACACTCGGGAGGATGTTTTTGAGAGGAAAACATAAGCAAAGAGCCGTCGTGGAGGCCGGAATTCATAGGGTTTCATATTTTCTTCCACCAAACTTAGTAATTTTTATGTTTCTTGTACGATTTGTTGTGTGGCTACCATGTCTATGTGGAGCTAAACTTCACGTGCTAGGGTAGTGGTTCTTTTATGACTATTGTTATTCGGATATTGATTTTGATTTCTTGATTTATCGTATTTGTTTATTTATTCAATTCTGCACTTAATTATTTAATTGTTTGATCACCAATTGAATACTATCTATGAATCTAGAGTTGAACTCGAAAGTGGGAATTCTATATTGCATATAGGATTGAGTAGAGAAAGTTCTTAAACCTGGGCATCGGGGAACAAATTCGTGGTTAGGATAGACATATACCTAATTGAATTGCTTGGTTAATTTACATGAATTATAAATGTGTTCTTGCTAGTTCTAATTCCATAAACATATAGGCATTAGGTCAGCTTGAATAGGCGAGTAAGAACTCAAGAGATTCTTATGAGCAATATTAACCCTGTTAACCAATAAGCTAGATAAATTAGTTAGTCAATTTAATTGAAGAATACAATAGGGATGTTAGATAGCCCATAACCCGAGATCGTTTTTATCACATTGATAATATAAAAAATTGGCCTTCCTCTATTTAAAGTTTATTTTATTTTTAGTTTAATTAATTCAGAATCAAATATTTCAAGGTTTAATTCTTGTTAGATAATTAGGATAGTCTAATTTAGTTAATAGTTAATCATAAGTCTTCGCGGGTTTGACATCCGACTTTTAGTCACTTTATTACTTGACGACCGCGTATAATTGCGTTTGCATTTGGCCGCAACTAGTTTTTGGCGCCATTGTCGGGGACCTTAGAAATTAATTATTTTTCTATATTAGACTTTTACTTTTATCTTTATAAGTTTTGATTTTTCTTCTTCTCTTTTTGTAAATATTATTTAATTTTATAACAATTTTGATCTTTCTGTTAGTGTGTTTCTAGTTCTCTCAACAAGACAAATGAGGATGAAATATTTGGAGTTAAGGTTATTGATGAAGACGCTTGGTTGACAAAAGACTTTTATGGCTCGGGCTTGTCATTACTTGAACTCTGGGAGGTCCGAATTTGAATATGGGAGTAAGGGTTGGTATTGGGAAGAATATTCACGATTAAGAGAATACGAGGAACGACGTTATCTTTTAACAAAATTGGTGAATGACTGGTCTAAGGAGAGAGTTGAGCTTCCACAAGAAATTGACAGGTTCGGCTTGGTTGTGCGTAACTTTGATGCAGATTTTAGTGCAAAGGTTGATGCGTGTAACGCCCAACAATTTAATGATGAGTTGTGTGAAGCTGAAAAAAAATCTTTTAGACCAAATTGAGGAGCTAAAACGAGAATACCATTCATTAGGCCATGTGTTTCTTGAGGACACCAATGTTGTGAAGAGTGTTCTAGAGTCATACGAGGGAGTAGATAATGTTATATTTGAAGACTCTAGCGCATGTAAATATGAGGATATAAATAGTAATACAATTCCAAAGTTGGGGCGTGTTGGTCCTCATTCTAAACATTTTTCGACATTGTGCTTGTGTAAAGACCGGTAGAATTCTTAACTAGAAACGATGCCCGAAATGATCCCCATGTTGATATAACTATAGGAATTCTTAAATCGGACCTTTTTGGAGTGAAAAGTACCCCAGGATTTAGAGGGTAGAATTTTTCCAGTTGTATGAATCTGCGGTCCACTTGCGATCTCATATAAAGTATGCAGACTGCACAGTGGTCGCATAGTTGGACAGATTACTGTCCATTTTGAGGACAACTATGCGGCCAAAAATGCGATCACATATCATGTATGCGGGCCACATAGTTGTCGCGTAATTGCACCTGAGTTTTTGCGGAGGGAGTTATGCGGCGCACTATGAGATTGCATAACAGGTATGCGGACCGCATAGTTGCCGCATACCTGGGAAGATTCCTTTTCTTTTGGCCCAGCTGAAGGCCAATAATGCGGCAGGTTTGAGGATCGCATAACCAGAATGCGATCGCATTCCGGACCGCAAACCTGCATCGTGGCTCCTATTTTCTAATTTTTAAAACCCAACCCCCAGCCTAATAGAACACCCATCCCTCATAATTTTAGCTATTTTCTGATAAAATAGAGAGAGGAGAGAGTGGGTTCTAGTGAGAGAGAATCCCAACTTCATCAATTTGATCCACCATCTCTACTCAGATCTGGAATCGATCGAGTAGGACACCATTCTCTTCACTACAGAAGGTAAGCTCTATCCCATCAACCTTAATTTCCAGATTTTTGTTAAAATGAAACATGGTTTGGTGAGTTCATGAAGACGGGGGTAGAAATCTTGCATGGATGTAACCGACTAGTCATAATCTAGTAAAGGGAAATGAGTTTGAGTAATCTTTCACTAAAAAGAGGCTATTTGATCTAGAGGAACACTTAGTGTTTGATAGAATGCTCAAGTGAGTTTAAGATATGATCATTATTCCTCATTCTAAGTTCAATTATGCCACATTGTGAACTAGATTGAAGGTGCTAGAAGGTCCGGTGAATTGGGGAAGAAATCTGAGGAAACAAATCCCAAATCGAGGTATGTATGGCTAACTCTAATCTTCATAGGATAAACCTATTGGTGTTCACTTTCCGGGTATGATTCTCTTGTTTGATGCTCTATGGATTTTATGTGCTTTATGTGTCAAGTTGAAAAGTTTTTGCTTCTATGCCGTTTTATGTTACTACCATATCGTTATGTTATTTGAGTGGATGAATTGTGATCATTATGCCCTTTCTCTTACTATGTGTGCAAATCCTCTTATGTAATAGTTGTGGTAGATGTGAAAGATTGAATTGAGATGGAATATGAACCAAAGGATATAATTGATATGAAATGCGAAATTGAATTGATGTGAAATATGAACCAAAGGATTGAATTGATATGAAATGTGAATCAAATGATTGAATTGATATGAAATATGAATCAAAGGATTGAATTTATATGAAATGTGAATCAGAGGATTGAATTGATGTGAAATATGAACCAAAGGATTGAATTGATATGAATATGAATCAAAAGAGTGAAATGATATGAGATGTGATCAAAAGGTGGAGGATGATAAAAGTGAACTAAAAGATCAATGAAATGATTGGGAATATCCTAGGGTGAGATGGCCTATCCGATCGGGCCGGGATCGGACTCCATGCCGTACACATGGAGACATGAAATTGTTATATGATGTTGATTCTGCCGGAGAGAGACCGGATCCAGCCGGTTAGATACTGGACTCCGTATGAACATGCAACGGTGATGATATGACTTATGATGTTGTTGAGGGCCTCACCTAGGATGTCTTAGACGGTCGGGCAGAGACTGGACTCCATGTGACAACGACATGGTGGTTTAGTAATAACAATAATAACGCTTGAACTTGAAAGATCATTAACCAAAAGATGGAAAAATAGGATAACAAAAATGGTGACTATTCTTTGTGTTTTCCCCTACTTCGGTGAATTGTTATATGATGTCTCTATTTATGGCATTGCATGTTGATGTTCATCCTGTCTAGAGTAAGTTTGTTCATACATACTATTACTATTCAATGGTACTAACGTCCTGTTTGCTGGGGGAGGCACATCTTTTAAATGGATGTGGTTGGTTCTATAGCAGGTAGTGCCGATCGACGATAGTGGTGCTTTTCCCTCCTCCTTTACATGTTGTACCTTTTGAGGTATAGCCGGGGCCTTGTTGCCGGCAGGTCTATGTATAATTCTTCAAACTCTTAGAGGCTCCGTAGACACTCATGTGGGTTGTGAATATGTTTTGGATAGTTGTTGGATTTAATCATAATCGTGATTTCATATCGTGAATATTGTAATTAGTATGTATATTTTAAATATATATATATATATATATATATATATATATATATATATATATATATATATATATATATATATATATATATATATATATGCTTTTGGGTTATCTCTTGCTACCTCGTGAAAATAATGCATGTTATAAACACGAGGGAGAAACGAGTAGGGTAAAGGCTAAACAGGCTTGCTTGACCGGGTCACTCGGTTAGGCGTCGGTCGCGCCCCTCAGTTTTGGGGTGTGACAAACTGCTAAACAGGCTTGCTTGACCGGGTCAGTCAGTTAGGTGCCGGTCGCGCCACTCGGTTTTGGGGCGTGACAAACTTTGTATCGGAGCCTAAGGTTTTAAAAGTGTCCTAGGATGTCTCAGAGCCGTGTCTAGTAGAGCCCTTCTTATTGGTGTGTTGTCGACCACATCTATAATTAGGGGGCTGCTTGGACATTTAGGAAAAAATACCTTTCATTGTAATTCTATATCGTGTGATGGAGTGAAAGGTGAGGTTGTTTCTCTCTAACTCATGCATTGTTTTAACTTTCAGTAAATGGCACCAGGGAAGAAAGCTCGACTCGGCCTAGAGGCCAATGCCACCCGTGGAGTGTCCGTAAATGTCACGACCCAAACCAATGGTCCGCGGCGGGCACCCGGTACCTTACTAAACCGAGCACCAACATAATGTATCTTTCTTATTACATAACCTTATACACGTGACCTACGAGCCTAATAGGCCAACATAATCCTTTATAAACTCAAAATATAGGCCGACAAGGCCGTACAATCTTTTACGTACACTACATATATCTACAAGCCTCTAAGAGTACATAAATATCATAAAGGTCGGTACAGAGTCCCGCCTTACCAAACAATATGTGTCTAAATAATACTAACCAAACCAGCAACTCCGACGCAAATGGAGTGCACCAAAATCTTCTGCTGAGTTGATAGCCTACTTGGAGGGCTCTCGACCTGTCTATCAGGACCTGCGGGCATGAAACGCAGCGTCCCCAGGCAAAAGGGACGTCAGTACGAATAATGTACTGAGTATGTAAGGCACATAAATAAATACATAAGAGACATGGAAGAGATATAGAGTAATTGGCTTAACCTGTATGTCTGGATAGATCTGTAAATAATAAATCACTTTTAGTATCATGCATATGCGTATGAATGTCATGTCGTGCATAGGTATATGTTTCATAACATCATCAGCCTCTGAGGGCATCCCATCATATCATATCGGCCACTGTGGGCAAAATCATCATCGTATACCAGCTGATCAGGTGGTGGTGCGTATATAACGCCATAACCTTTCCCATATCCCATATACATATATATACATACATATATACGCGTATATAACGCCGTTTGAATATACATACATATATACGCGTATATAACGCCGTTTGAATCATATTTCAGCCACTGTGGGCAACATCATCATCATATACCAGCTGATCAGGTGGTGGTGCGTATATAACGCCATAACCTTTCCCATATCCCATATACATATATATACATACATATATACGCGTATATAACGCCGTTTGAATATACATACATATATACGCGTATATAACGCCGTTTGAATCATATTTCAGCCACTGTGGGCAACATCATCATCATATACCAGCTGATCAGGTGGTGGTGCGTATATAACGCCATAACCTTTTCCCATATCCCATATACATATATTTACATATATACGCGTATATAACGCCATATGGTCATGGGTCAATGCACATGAAGGCAATGCATGATAAGTACGTTAATAAAATCTTTCGGAGCTTCATAAGGCCATTTTGCCTTTGAGTAATATCATAAAGTAAACTCCTTTCAACTTTCATATTTTTCTGAGACCCATGAACAGATGATAAAGTATTATGACACATGGAAATTCAAGAACATAGATATCTCTAATACTTCTATGAATAGAGTCATTTATGGAATTTNATGAATGCAATGCATGATAAGTACGTTAATAAAATCTTTCGGAGCTTCATAAGGCCATTTTGCCTTTGAGTAATATCATAAAGTAAACTCCTTTCAACTTTCATATTTTTCTGAGACCCATGAACATATGATAGAGTAATTTGACACGTGGAAGGATAAGAATATACATATCTGTAGCATTTCTACGAAAAGAGTATTTTATGGAAGTTGTGCATTTTCTCGTTTCGTTCATGTCGTATAGATCATGCCAAAAGAAAGAAGGGATAGCCTTAACATACCTGTTCCTGGAATTATTTGAACGAATCTGCTTCTGTGAAATATGGACGAAATTTCTGCTTGAAATCTTGAAACGAAATTTGGACGAAATTTGATTTGATTCTGTTCTTTAACGTTTTGGTTTAAGAATCAAAGACAAAATGTAAAATGGTTGTTTGATCTTGAATGAAGGAATTGTCTCTGATTTCTCACGTCTTTATTTCAAACCAAGGAAGATGGAAAATCTTTAAGTTAAAATGCTGAACAACATTCTGATTTTGAAAGGATATATTTTTATTCCTTTTTGAATCATGTTGAACTTTGTAATAATTAGACAACTCTTGTCGAGGTGGCAGCATAAGTGACTAATTAGTCACTTCCATTCTTGTGGCTTCATGCCACGTGGGGTGGGGTGGGATATTAATAATTTTTATCCACTTATTAGTTAACCGGATAATGTTCCGTTACCCGGTAATTAATCAATTACCCGCATAATTTAAAAATTACCCCGAATTACTTAAAATTCTATTTATTACTAAAATACTTCATATATACTTTATATGTTATACTACCGTGGTCATATGGTACCTTGCATGGTACTAGTCCATAAATACTGGGTATTTTAGCTCGGGCCGTATTTTATCCCCAAATAATCTTTTCCTTGGACTGATGTCAATTACCTTACGACAAATTCAACGTAAAATACTACAGGGTGCAACATCGTCGCAACTTATTACCGCGAAGCGTGACATCACCGTAATACTGTGGGGCGTAACATTATCTCCCCATTTGGAACATTCGTCCTCGAATGTTGACTGATGCACTTATCATTTTCATAACTTATATATTTCGAATACTTTAGAACTTCTCTTTCCATCTAAGTGACTGTCCTGTGAATGAGTTCAAAAGTCTAGGGCGTTTCCCCCCTTAGGCCTCCTGCTCACACCACAACTTGTCGTCGGAATCCTTTTAATCTCGTAACTGTTGCTACCTTTCTTCATGCAGCTTGTACGATTTTGACCTTATAAGGGTGCCCAATCTCTAGGATTTGTATGTAGAGCGTGATAAGATGTCCCTTTGGGCATCTATGAGTATACTGAAGTTCTTCTCTCGGTACTTTGTTGAATTCACGGATATTGCTATATCTTATCGCATAGGTCTGTTTAGCCATTCGTATGAATTTACTGCCATAACTCTTACTTTAATTTCTCGTTGCTGAGGTCTGCGACCAAATCCCAGCTTACTCTCGTTACTTATTGCATATGTATAAATTTAAGTTATTTAATGCTTCCTCATTACTACTTATCTTTAGAATAACGGCCTAATCTCATCTCATACTTTGTGACTTTTGTCCATCCATTGTTGATTCACCTCAATATTGATCTGTTATACCACTGATAACTTGAAACTTCTTACGTAATACTTTGCCCCTAAGGCTTACGTTACCTCAAGGAATATCTGAAGTGATTCCCATAATCGTATTTCATAGTGTCTCAATGTGATTCACCTTATGGGGGTATCCTAAATTCGTGCCGCCAGCGAAATCTTTTCTTCTTCTCTTCTTTTTTTTTTCTTTCTTCAATTCATTATTCAAAAGAAGGCCCAAACATCCACTTTTGTCACTTTTCACTTGCCTTTCCTCATCCTTACTTATGTTTTCTAAAAACTTTGTCAATCTACCATTAGCTTGCGACCTATACATATCCATTTTTAAACTTTCCTTCAACTTACTTGCACCATAGATTTCCTTATGTCATTGTGGGACATCAAGCAAGACATCACATCGTCTCTAACGCTTCTTTACTATCTTAGTTAGCCTCCCCGATACCTAGAAACTATAGGCTATGAGATATGCCACTGACTATGCCGCTATCATTCCTGGATATTGAATCCCAGCACTTCTAGCCTTCTTTCCGAGGTATGGACTATTCACATATTCGGCCTTTGAGTACCTCGTACATTGTTCACCTTTACCTTACTTACATTAAAATCTTGCATCGTATCTTCTATCTCTTTCATGACCTCCCTTCCACATAGGTATAATTCACGTCCAAACTTGAAGTTCTATTATAATTCTTACACCTCTGGTGCATACACAATCCGGTGGGAGCTTCGTTCTAACTTCTTATGAGGGTGGTACACTTTAGTTGGCTGCATCACATAGCTATTATAAAATATGGCAACTATACTATCTTTCTTATACCTCTGCTACTTGAGAGTGACCCTGAGGTCTATAATTCTCTTGGTCCCTCCTATTTTTCTTAGTCGAGGTAACTCTTTAGTCTCTTCTTCTTTCTGATCAACCTCTACGTAGGCTTAATATATCCTCCGACCTGCGTCTCCTAGTATTAGCTATTACATTAGCCTTTCATAGGCACTGAGGGATATTTATGATAAAATCCTTTAACAATTCAATCCTTCATTTATGACCTGGGCTCAATTCTTTCTTTTGACATAGACCAGAATCTTCTACGGTTGTATATGGTGAAGGTATAAGACTCCAAACTCTTAAGTGCGTTTATAACGTCACCAACTCGGGATCATTGTTCGAATAATTTCTTTTGTTCCTTCTTAGCTTTCTTCAATGTAAGCTATTATATTTCCTGCTCTTTTTGTCCCCTTGTTGCGTGGATACTTATCTTATCTTAGTTCCCACGCATACTAGAGTTTTCGTGCAACTCATATGACCTTCGAATATTACTTTTAATTTTTTCTTCCCACTCATTATCCACGGTAGGGGCCACTTTCCTTTGGAGTGCTTACAATGTTGTTGTGAGACTGTTGTTACATGACCCTTTCCTCTTTAGGGCGTTATGCTTAGGTAGAAGCCTTCTTCCTTATTTCCTCAACTAGTCTTTCGTTATAGTACTTAGGGAGAACCCTTGATTCCTGTAAAGTTGTGAGATTATTATGGACCTTTTGATATCCTTCCTTGCCTATAATTATCCGTAGTTGCTTACCTTCATGCCCTTGTGCTTGTAGGGTTGCTTATGGACTGATATTTTGATTGTCTTCCTAGTGGCACTTTCTTTTATCCCCATAACACTCATACGGTACCTTTAGCTACCCCGACTCTTGTTTGAATATATCTCAAGTATTATAATGATATTCTCCGAGGCTAAATTCTCCATGTTGGGTTCTACTATGTTTATCTTACACAATCTGATGACTCGTCTGTAACCTCCTGTTTAGCCATAAAGATCTTCCTGACCGCTAACTACTCGTTGGCCCAATCTTATATCAATATTCCTCATAATATTTCTTGGGTTATTTCCTTTGTCTTATCTTATGTATCGCTCTGGCTCCTTATTTATTTATAAAAACTCGGGCAGGAACCTTTACTTCCTCTCCTTGACGTCGTGCTTGCACAATATTCTTGAATCGTAGTGTATCTGTAAGATTTGGATAAGTGCCGTCTCATTCATCTTTCACGTATCGCATTCTTCCTTTACCAATCCGTAGCTACTAGAACCACTTAATTCTGACTTAATGCAACGTTACTCCATATTCCCCCCCTTTAGGGATGTACTAAAAACTGAAGCCATATGGATCTACCTATATATATATATATTACCTCTTAATCCTTGGCGTCGTTTCTCAACATCAATGATCCTTACTCGCCTTGCGGCAATTCTTCTGTACCAAGGCTGACAAATTCCCTTACTCGCGAGGGTGACACTTAGCATAACTGGCACATACAGTCTCTTAAGCTTAACTTTGCTCACATTGTTTGCTCTAGGGAAGCGTCTCCCCGAATGACTATTCTCTGTATTCATCGTGAATCTTCTCCTGTGGTCCATTCTATTACCGCTGGAACGAAATCTAAAATTCCTATGATGCCGAGTACTTCCCAATCATTCAGTCCCTAATTCATATTTAGTTTATCTTTTTCCACCAGCCCATGCTGACTTCTATTACTATGGGTCTAACTTTTTCTTCTGAATCATGTTAGCGTCGCGAACTTGTTTCTCGAAGTGAGGATATGACTTTATGGCCTATATTCTTTTGTTACCTCCGACCTGTTACTTCTCGTCTTTTCCTTCACTTGACTATCGACTCTGGAATACTGTCCTCGTTATGGCCTACCGTTGTCATCCATTATCACATCTTACTCTTAATGCTTCATTAGCTCTCTTCTTATTTCCTGCGAACATTTCTGTCTATCACCTTATTTTAAAAATTTGAACAAAACATTCTTTTACTTTTAGCCCCTCTTGCTCCATCCATTGCCTCCTTGAATTGCCTAACATTCTCTTTCTACCAAGGATGGGAGTCACACTAAGGTAATATTTATCCCTTCCAGGCTTCCAGTTCTTATCTTTGCAGTACTCATATCTGGCTGAACTATTTTAAAGTGTACCATCTAGGTGTCTCACAAGGAGATCTATTAGCACATTTGCAATATCCTTCAGAAATGTCAACTATCACAAACAATTCATCCATCATATCTTCTTATACTACTTCTATTAACCCCCATAGGACATATTTGGAATGGGTGAGACCAATTGTATATACCTCTATTACTATTGAATATAACTCAAAAAGCTTATGTGCCTCTTCCTGAATTATAGACATTGTTAACCCTTGTTAACTGGATGCCTCGTACCATTCTTCATCTTGCTTCTTTTGCTTGTTGAAACTTGCATTTATCTTCTTAATCTCTCATTGTCTTTCACCATAGAGGTGGATAGGCATTATTGCCTTAAGGCTCTTTATCAAGAGGCTTACATCTTTCAGTACACACATGATTTGCTGAAGACCTCACATTTACTTATCATAAGCATCATACAAAGTCGAGTTCCTCTAATTCAACACTTCCACATTTATATCTCTTATCGATCATATTTCTGAACATAGGCATCGTCTTATTATGAAAATAGAATTTCGGAATTTGAATTCTTATAAGCGAGCTCTACCACACGATTTAGAGTAAGAAGAAAGAGTGACAATCCTAAATGCCTTGTAGCCTCCTGCTTATAAGTG
>ML252300.1:0-13424 GCA_005239495.1 Nicotiana undulata
AATATTATGTTTTGAAAATTTGTTCTACTTCTATAGTTGAATGGTGGAAGCAATATGGTCATTGCACTCCAGATTTACAAAAGTTTGCCATCAAGGTTCTAAGTCTAACATGTAGCCCATCCGGGTGTGAAAGGAATTGGAGCGTGTTTGAGCATGTAAGAACTAAGGAGAAAGATTTAGTATATTGAGATAATTAAATTNAATTATATCTCAATTGTTCTAATCTTACTAATTAGTAATTACTTATTATTTGCAGATTCATACCAAAAACAGGAACAAACTAACCTTGAAGCGTCTCAATGATCTAGTCTTCATTAAGTACAATAGAACATTGAGGCGTCGTTACAACGCTCGCAATGTAATTGATCCAATTAGTTTGGACAACATCGATGATGCTAATGAATGGCTAACTGGAGTCCCGGAAGATCATGCAGATGAAGAAGTATTTGAGGATACTTCTGATTTCACTTGGGGTGATGTTGCGGAGGCTCGTGGAATTGGGGAGAGGATTTATGGTTTGAGGTAGAGTACCTCAACTTCAACTTCACAGAGGAAGGGAAAAGAGGCAGCTACTTTGTCCCTAGTTGATGAAGAAGAAGAAGTTGAAGATGACGAGCAATATAATAATGATAGTGGAGTACAAGAATTTGACAATCTTGTAGAAGAATAGAATGCTCATTTTGTGCTTTAATTGATGCTACTCTTTAGTTTTTTAATTGAAGTATTGAACATTTGCTTACAATTACATGTGTTGTCTATGTAGTATTTATTTTAAATTTTTTTTTTAAATTCCTCTTCACTTAAAAAAAGCGAGCGCTTCGCTTCTCGCGTCTCGCTTCTTGTGAAATAAGGGTTGTCGCTTTTCCTCGCTTCACGCTCTTCGCAACCAACGTACTAGTGTACACGACAAAAGGACTGAAAAAGGAATTCATGCAAAGCTAGGAAAATTTACCAGCTCAAGAGTACTCCTATAATAAAGTCTCTCGAATGATGGATGGAGATAAGGCAATACGGACAGTGCAACTGCCCAGTAATGATGTGTTTTGCGTTGTAGGTCGAGTACTGGACATAATAGCAGCTGCAGGTAAGGGAGCGAAATCTCAATCACATGCATCAAAGGGGATACAAGAGGAAGGTGTTAAACTATGCAAGACACACCATTAGGATCTCACCAGGTACAGGGATGATTACTGGATTCAGTCATACAAACGCTCTGCTAATAGCAAGTAGAAGTTGATACGAAATAGGTAACAGAACATATAACGAAATCTATCTATCCAATAGTAAAAGGCGAACTTGCAATAGGTCACAACTTATACTGGAAGGCAACAGCTTTAGCATAATTTTTCTATTCTACAAATTTAGATACATTTCTTAAAACAGAAGAATAACTAGTGGAGTGCCTAGTAAATAATGCAACTAAACAACAAGAGCTGATGCATCCTTATTCCTCTACAGATTCAAGTTAAATTAAGAAGATAACAAAAAAGTTACCTCCTTTGCATGCTGAGGATTCAAGATTCAACATACTAACCACTTATCAGGACGAAAACTTTTCAGCAACTAATCTTTGTGTCTCGACTTGAAATATCCACCGCACCAAGTCTTTCATTTTCAGGCAAAATTGACCAATTTGGAGACTGCACTGCTCGTAACCACTTAAAATCATCCACATGGGACCAATTCCCCGTCTCTTTACCGAGATTCGCTTCTTCAAGATCTTTCTCAATCCCATCATACTTCAAACAATACGGCGCAAACCTTACGCCATTACTATCCTCAATTACCGGCCTACTCCTCACTCGAAGATAAAAATCACACCTTTTTGCTTGATGAATCCGAATCTGATGCGATGCCATCATAAAAACACAATCTTTCGCTTCATCAATCAAAACCGACCCGAAAACAGGACCAACATAAACCTTACAATCAATCAGCTTATTTACAAACAATGTCCTTATATTCCCCATTAATCTCACCTCACAACCCCTCAAATCTGATAATACAAATTCCCTAATCTCCTCATCACTGCCCCTATTATTAAATTCCTTCACTAACACCTCATTTTCTTTTCCCTTAAATCCGGGAGAATCCAAAACCTTAAACCCTAAATCCCTCGATTCCACATTTTGGCTGTTGTTATCCAAAACCCTAAACCCTAAATCATCATTTTGGGTTGTGGTTTTCTTTGTTGATTTGTTCTTGAAAGAGAATTTCTTCTTCGGGATTACATCGCACGTGACCTGTTCGACGATTTGTTTGAGATCTGCTACGTTTTTGAGGCACGTGCGGACTTCGTAGGATGGTAGGGAAAAGGAATTTTCAGCGACGAGTTTTTCGAGATTAGAAATGGAGAGTGAAACGTTGTCGAGTTCGGTTTGAAGGGTCGGGTTGGAATGCGGGTCGGGTGTTTGACGGATGCGGGAGAGTGTGGATTCAATAGAGTTTTTGGATTCGGAGAAACGAGAGAGGAAGGAGCTTGTGGAGTTTGATTCGGATTCGGGTTTGCGGGTCGAACGGGATTGGTGTAGGTTTGAAAGGCGTTCGATCATTGCCGCGTGCTTCCGTTGGAGAGCGGAATCTGAAGGATCGGCGGTGGTGGTGGTGGGGTTTGAGAGGTGATCGTCTTCTTCCATTGATGAAGATTCAGAGCTCAACTTGGCTCAAGCGTCAAGGAAAATATTATGGAATTAAAATAAAATGCACTACTTTTGTATAAACCGTTGCACTTTGGTCCCTATAATTATCGGTAATTAGAGCTTTACACCCTTAGAGTTAGCGCTTAAAATGCTGCGTGTTTAAAACTTTTGCTTCTATACCCCTGTACCATACGAGTAGGGTATATTTGGTCCGATTTGCTAACGGCGAGGGTATATTTTAATTTAAGCTAATAACGGAGGCAAAATTAAAAAAATTGGCATAGTACAGGGGCAAACCTGGACTTTTTTCCTTGGAAAATATAGATTATGTCCAAACTTAGAGTCTATTATTCAACTGGTCACTCAACTATCCTAAATTATCTCCCAAAGTCACTTTACTTTCGTTTATAACAACAAAGTCACTAAACTATGTTTATTGCTCTCAAAGGTCACTCAACTACATTTTTCAAATTTTAGATTGTCAAATACCTATTTTACCCTCTAAATTATAACATTTATCTTCTTCTTTTTAAAAAAACTTTTTAATATTCTGATTTTCCCTTTTTAATTTATATTATAGACTTACCTATAGAATAAATAAAATATTATTTATAAATTAAAAAAATAAAATATATTTAAGTATATATAATGCTGGAATAAGAAAATAATGAGCATAGTAAAAAAATCAATTAGAATAATTAATTAGTGATAATAATTTAGTATTAACAACAAAAATTCAAAAATTTATTTACACAATTCAGAATGAAAGAAAATAAAAATTGTAAAATATATATTCCTTGCACGTAATATAAAAATAATTATTTAAATAAAGGTATTTTTATAATATACATTATATATTCTTCAAAATTATACTCGATTATATAATTATGTTTCTACGAACTTTTTGAAGACACAAAGTTATGTCAGCGGAAAGTATGGGGACTAACTTTATAGGGTAAAATATGTTATGTTAAAGCCATGCATGGTGTTTTTATAATATAATTGAGCATAATTTTCAAGAATATATAATGTATATTATAAAAATACTTTTCTTTTAAATAATTATTTTTTACGTGCACTAAATATATATTTTACAACCTTTATTTTCTTTTATTATGAATTGTGTAAATAAATTTTTGAATTTTTGTTGTTAATATTAAAATTATTATTACGAATGAATTATTCTAATTAATGTTTGGACGATGCTCATTATTTTGTTATTCCAGCATTATAGATGCTTAAATAATTTTATTTTTTAATTTATAAATAATATTTATTGATTCTTTAGGTATGTCCATAATAAAAATTAAAAAGGAAAAATTATAATATTAATATTTTAAAAAAACAAACTAAAAGAACATAAATATTTATAATTTAGAGGGTAAAATAGGTATTTGGCAATACAAAATTTGGATAATCTAGTTGAGTGACTGTGCAATAGGCATAGTTCAGTGACTTTGTTATTACAAACGAAAGTAAAGTGACTTTAGGAGATAATATGGGATAGTTGAGTGACCATTTGAGTCACGGACTCCCCAAACTTGTTACAAATCTGATTGGGAAATATCAAGAAAAGCTAAACTAAAAAAAAATCTTAGCATCGATGGCAGGCCTACTTTTACAGCTTAAGACTTCCTTTGCCTTTGAAAGGTTGAAATCCAGGAATCGTGGACTAGAGCCCTTATTCTAGGTCGATGTGCCACCAATACATTCTACCTTTGAAATCTGATTTTACCTGGGCCGCTTCTCGACTGAGATCCCTTCGATGGATGAGGGGGTCGCAGTGACCATGCCCGGGCGACTGTTTACCAAAAACACAGGTCTCCCCAAAGTCGTAAGACCATGTATGGGGGCTGACGCCTGCCCAGTGCTGGAAGGTCAAGGAGGTGCACCTAACCCACCTACCCGTCCATCAATCACGGTGTTCAGCTGACTTGCAGTGATAGACCCCTACTGTATTGGAATTAGGCGCCCATCTTTTTACTAATCTTTAATTTAACATAAAATGGCACGTGCTTAAAATTTAGAATTATAACTACTTCGAAAAATGAAGTTGCAGTCAAACTTTTTAATAAGTGTTCGCTCTCAAGATAGATGTCATGCTTTCCTAAGCCGAGGTTCTATTGGAAATAACATATCTATCCTCACAATATAGGGATAAGGTCTATGTACACATTTCTACGGGTGTTCAAGAAAATGCGAAAAATCGAACAAAACCGAAAACCGAACCAAACCGACCAAAAAAAGCGATACTTTTTAAGTTTGGTTTTAAATTTTAAAAAATGATCAAATTTGGTTTGATTTTGGTTTTAATCAAAAAATAACCGGAAAAAATCGAATCAAACCAACTATTAAAGTAGCTATTTAAATTTACTATTATATATATATATATATATATGTATAGCCCTTAACTTGTTAGAAGGTCATTTACTAGCTAGTACGAGGGAGAAAATACTTGCATTTTAGAGAAACTTTTAAAAAGCTACTTAACCTGTTGAAGATATGCAAAGAGGATAGGCTAAATGATGGTTCTCTCTATATACCATATTCCTTATAAGATCTTCATTTACAATAGCAAGAGCAAGATTGCCTTACTGTCATGTTTATTATAGAGTAATTTATTCTAGAAAAAAGGTTTAAAAAACACCACACAAATAGCAGGAACTCTTGAACCTTTTTAGTTGCAACTGCAGAAAATCAACACAAGGTGGTAGCCCCCTTCAGTACGTACTTCCTCAATCCACTTTGAAGTGTTTAGAAATGATTGGCGGTCTGCGAATGCGATGATTTATCAGAAAAAATATGTCATGGCAAATAAAAGATAAAGAATAATCAAAGACAAATATCATACTGCATGCAACGAAGGGCACAGAGAAGCATTCTACAAAGAAATTTCAATTAATTACATAATTACAGCGACAGAAGAATCTCTGATGTAGCTCGGAATAAGACTCCGAAATATCCATGAAGGTATTACATTAGCAAAAGGATAAAAGTAATGGGACTGGTCCGTAGTGGAGTTGTCTTCTTGTTCTTGACACACTTATGACTTCAATGCTGGATCATACCTTCAATGCTTGAGAGAATATCACTAAATGCTCAAGTGAATGTTTTGTTGCCATGCTCCTTGTTATTATACTTCAATGACATCACAAGCATGATGTATATACTTGGTTGGTGCAAGGATCTTCTCAATGGGAAGTGGCGGCTACACTGTTTCTGCACTGTAGCGTGCCAGTTGCAAACAATTACTTTCTGCAGTTGCTTTCTAACTATAGAGTTGACTTTGTACTTCTATCGGAGAAACACCCAAGGAATCAGGTGCTTGAATTGGTTCTTGTGTATTCAAAGTTACACTGCTCATATTATCTTAAGTCCATTGCTGAATAATTATGCAACACGTCCTTTATCTGATTTTAAACAAAAAATTTGTTAGATTATCAAAACATAGGATTATGAAACCTTAAGCCTATCAAAAATATTTTGTGCACTAACTAGCCCTAACTGGTGAGTACAAGTCTTAATTCTCAAAGAAAATAGAACTTCTCCGTTCTAATTTACATAAATTAAGCCGCTATTTGATTAAGCTCAAAATTATAAAAGTAAATGATTCTAATTTGAGATGAGCAATCAACAATTTTCAGCTACCGGCTATGCAAGTTTCCGGTAACCTCATCGTCGTCTTCATCCAAAGAACAAAAACTAGGGCTACTTTACGTCTAATTCATTCATTTCTTAGCTCAAAAATCTCACATATACTGATACACAATCACTCAACATTTCTGTAAGCTGAACAAAAAATGTCGGATTATCTTCCGAAGGATGTTCTTGTAGAAATTCTATCAAAACTACCTTTAAAATCTCTAATTCACTGCACCACCGTATGCAAATCATGGTATTCGATAATCACAAACCCTAATTTCATTTCCGTACATCACAACACCCAAATAATCAGCAACAGCAATCGCCGGCCTTTATTATTTGTTCGGCACTACAACATGTTCGACAGGGTCGAACGTTACGCGTTACACTTCGACGATGAAGATGAAAATGATTCCTCGGATGTTGAATCGTTCGCTGAATATCTCGAGCTGAAATGTCCTGAAAAGAGTCGTAGTGAGTATTTAAGAATCGTCGGTTGCTGTAATGGTCTTATTTGCCTTTCTGATGATTATGATAAATATACGGATACAGTCGTTTTATGGAACCCTATAATTCGGAAACATTTGAAGTTGCCCAGGCCTAATTTAGGGTATAATGGACGCGGATCTTGTATTTATGGGTTTGGATTTGATGTTGTGAAGAATGACTATAAAGTTGTTAGAGTTGTTTATAATAGTACTGCTACTGAGGATTATAGGTTGCAGTTTCCACCAACTATTGAGTTTCTTGATAAATTGAGGGCAGTTAAATTCTTGGTTCCACCTGGAATTGAGGTTTATTCTTTGAATTGTGGGGTTTGGAGGAGCATTTCTGATGTGTGTCCTTCGTATATTTTGCATCAGAATCATTCTGTTTCTGCTTATCTTAATGGCGCTGTTCATTGGATTGCATCAAATTCGAGTGATGATGATGATGATGATGGTGGTAATGGTGATAGTAGCAAGAGCAATAATAATAACAGTAGTAGCAGCAGCAGCAGCGGTGGTGGTAAAAATAAAGATGATAGCTTTATTGTAGCATTTAATGTTGGAACTGAAAATTTTAGTGAAATAAGTTTGCCAGATAGTGTTGCTGAGAGAAATGTAATGAAATTGGATGTGATGGTTATGGGCACGTCACTCACGCTAGTTGAGTATGAAAAGTTTTGGCAGAGTGATTATTGCTGGATATGGGTGATGAAAGAATATGGCATGGTGAAGTCTTGGAGTAGACTTCATAATATTGATTTGAGAGGAGGGTTCAGGAATATTGTAGGATTTAGGACTCACGGCGAGTTATTGATTTCTGCCAGAATGGTAGGAATGGTTTCATACAACCCCAAGAAGAGAAGCATAAGCTATCTTGGAGTCCATGGCACCAATCGCTCATTTCACGGTGAGCCTTTCTTTGAGAGCCTAGCTTTAGTCGGGAAAGAAGATAGATTCGTAGAGCAGGCAAATTCGACTACTGCTGTCGTTCAAGAAGTTGGTTCTGTACTGGATAGCGGTGAAGATGTTACGGAGGAACATACGTGATAGTTGATCCAGGTAAACTGTGGTCATAGTGATATCAAAGTGTAAAATGACCTTGATGAAACATTTTTCTAGATTAATTGATGGTTTTTAGAGGTGTTGTTCTTGCCATCTCATAGAATGTGGACTCCTATAAGCTGAGATTTATATGAAAATACTTATGTTTTCCTGTACATGTTAACGCTGATAGTTGTAATAAGGGTATTAGACAGTTCAATGTATTTTTCATGGTTTTTAGGGATAGTCCCTACCTAAGAGGAAGGTAGTCTAGAAATTGGTCAATGGACATTTCTTCTTGTTAGATACGATGCTCAAAAAAATTATATTCCCGCCATCCTATATCTGCCAAATATTGGCATATTTGCTTCTTTCTTTGGTTGTGCAAATGATTATGATATTATCTGGTGTATGCATATTTATTTATTAGCGTGAAATGATCTTTCAAGACTGAAAGGGACTTATATTTTGTGGTTCTACAGATCTACTTTGTATATGGAGAAGGTCGCATACTGGGGGAGCCTTTAAAACGCTTGTAAGTCAATGGTTCATATAGTAAATTGACTAAATTCTACTTTTGGTGACTTCACATCAAAAGGATTTCATGGCGGTTCTCATGTGGCTTCAAATAATTGTAGCAGGTCACATAAAGGGCACTTCAGTTCTTAAATCTAAGGAGGCATGTTAGTGATCCAAAAAACTCCCGAGGTTCCTCCTGCTGCAACTTCACCCATCTGCCTTTTCTGCCCCACTTCTCTAAGCATCTTATGCCATGACTTGCTCTTCCCTGAAACTCCATTGCGGAACCTTTCTTTCTAATCCCCTCCAATTACTGCTGTGTCCAATCCCTCCATTGTGTGTTAGGGTAAACTGAGCTGAAGAAACTGGTGGGAAGTTAGGGGAGATGTCGAGGGAAGCAGTATCGGGTGGATTACATGTCGTTCGGAAGTTGGAGGAGTTCTGCGCAAAGAGGCGTACTGCTGCATCCAATCCTCCATTGGGCGTTTGGGTAGACTGAGCTGAAGAAACTGGTGGGAAGTTAGGGGAGATGTCGAAGTCAGTGTTGGGAGGATTACATGTCGTTCAGAAATTGGAGTAAGTGGGAAAAGAACTAATATCTCAGCTGAGATCTTCTATAAGCCTCTGGACTTCATAAGATGTAAGGAAATTCAAGACAAGTTGGGCAACTGCCTAATCAGTATCTTGACGAGCCAATGATATCCTTCTCCTATTGGAGTTTTTGTTCATGTGTTATTATGTCTATGCTTGTTCTCCTTGATAATGGTCATCCTGTCTCCTGACATTGACATAGATCTTCCTCTCTGTCTCTCTATCATGTGTTGGCCGCTCAAGGATGTAAACATTTTGTCT
Source organism: Nicotiana undulata (assembly GCA_005239495.1). Lineage (NCBI taxonomy): Eukaryota > Viridiplantae > Streptophyta > Magnoliopsida > Solanales > Solanaceae > Nicotiana > Nicotiana undulata. The sequence continues at coordinate 9,182 of ML252300.1, forward strand.
CATTTAGGCAACTGTTCTCAGGAATACCAGATTGTAGCAACACATCAGTTGGATGAATATTTTATCGGAGGGGTTTCCTGGTTCACGCCTTGGATTGTCAAGAGTCCTCATGTGATGCTAGCTTCTGGCATACACCTGATCCAATGTTTCTATTTTCTTTTTATGACTAGTAAAATGTATTTTGCATACTTTCTCAGTGTATATATCTAGGAAATTTAAGGGTTTTCTAATATATTTTTTGCAATACGAGTCATGTAGGTCTTTTTGTTATTTATACGAAACAAAAGAATTCTCGGGCTACATTGATAACAGATCCTCACACCTCAAGCAGTGTTAAATGAGGAATATTCTGATGCAAGTTGTAATATATGTACTCATTGTCCAGCTAACTGTTAACAGGGACATGATTAGAATACCAATTCCCAGGCGGACAAAATAAAGCAATCACCTTGTCAGTTTGTGGTGATTGATAAATTGTATGCAAGTCTTGTCCCCTTATACCTGCAAAAGAGTCTTCATCTCTGAGTTTCTTACTTTGTTACTACTTAAGTATCTTCATTTCTGATGTCTTGAGAGGATACCTAACAAAGGTTTCTGTGCTTTGTGAGTTCAGATTTTACTTTGTTCATGGACTCCAATCATGAAAGACAAAGGAAGCCGGCAGATGAGAGCAGAAATCTGATAGATAGTCTGCAAAATGAAATAGCACTTGACATAGTTTCAAGGCTTCCTATTTCATCTCTCATTCAGTTCAGGTATGTTTGCCAAACCTGGAACATGTTAACACATGATTCACGCCTTGTCGATCTGCACCTGTCTCGTGCATTGAAGATCAATCCATGTATCATCTTTAAGACTTACCATCCTCAAAAAGAGCAGCTTTTCTTTGTTGAACTGTCTGATCATGATGATGGTGAACGCACATTGAGAGAGATTCAGATACCTTTTTCAACATCCATGGCTATATTTCGAATAGTAGGATCATGTAAAGGACTGCTATGTCTATCTGGCGTCTATGACCATCAAGCTGTATACATATACAATCCTTTCACCACAAAACACAAGAAGTTGCTGCACTGTAATCATGAGCTTGAAGTGAATGAGGTGGTTTATGGTTTTGGATTTCATCCTGCTACTAACGAGTACAAGGTTATTAAAATAGGCTACTATCCTCATGTCTATTATGCAACTTGGTCTCCGGGAAATACACACGTTTATGATCTTCCACGATCAGAAGCTCATGTGTTCAGTCTAGGAAGCAATTCTTGGAGAAATTTAGGGGAATTACCTTACAAGCTTCATCATTTACCTGGGATTTTGGTCAGTGGAAGACTCCATTGGGTGACTAGATTTAACTGGCACCTTGATCGCCTTATCGTTTCCTTTGACCTATCTAATGATACATTTCAAGAGGTTCCAAGGCCTGAATTCAATGTCAACTTATTTCACTGTAGTTATCATCTGGCTTCCCTCCGAGGGTGTCTTTGCACGTGTTTATTAACATCTAATGGAGACAACTTGGAAATTTGGATAATGGAAGAGTATAACAAGAAAGAGTCTTGGGTGAAACAGTTCAATATTGGAGCTTCTACAATTGTTGATCAAGATTTGTCACCCAAATCATATGATATTTGGAGGACTAGTTTGCAGAAGGGAACTGTTAAAGTTATGTGCATGCTTAAGAATGGTGACATCTTGCTAGATTGTCAAGGTGGGATTTTAATTGCCTATAGCATATATGAGAAAATTTTGAAGATCATAAGCATTTCTGATATGCCCAAGTACTGTCAAGCAGTTGCTCATGTTGGAAGCCTTAATTGGATAGCTAACCCCACTTAGTTTGAAGTGGTAAACAATGTCTCTGATTCCTTTTGCCAGAGAGTTTTGTTATGTGTCAACTGGCCATTCTTATCCTTTTTCTATGTATTAGTATAGGTTTATGGACACATTGAAGAAATCAAGAAAACCAGAATTTTCTTTTATCTTTTCTCTCAACTTTCATTAAGCTTTCCTTTGTTCAGCTTCTGTTTTAGCGGTTTCATTTTTTAACATAAATGCCTTATCAAACCTCCAAGAGGCTAAGAGCCCGTTTAGACATAAGATTTTTTTCACTTTTTTCGAAATCAGTGTTTGGCCATAAAAATTTTCATTTGAAGATGAGTTTTGTAATTTTTCAAAAATTTAAAAAGTTTCAAAAAACTATTTTTCAAAATTTTCATTCAGATCACTCATAAAATTTTAAAAACAACCCAAAATTATATTCATGTCCAAACACGATTTTAATTTTCAAACATCATTTTCACTTTTAAAAAAATTTCTCTTTTTTGGAATTTTACAATTCTTATGACCAAAGGCCCACTAAAACTCCTGAATTGGAAGAATTTGGAGTTCGATGGTTATGTTTATCCCAAATCGTAACAGAGTAGCAACTAAATTATGAGCCCGTTTGTACCTAAGAAATTTTCCCCTTTTCCCAAAAAAAAATTCACGTTTTTCGAAATCAGCGTTGTTCATAAAATTTTCAATTCACTTGAAAATACATTTTTGAAAATTTTCGAAAATTTAAAAATTCCAAAAAACTATTTTTCAAAATTTCCACTCAAATCACTCACAAAACTTCAAAAACAATCCAAAATTATATTTATGTCCAAACACAACTCAAAATTTCAAATACCATTTTGAGTTAGAAAAATTTTTCACCCTTCTTTGAAATTTTACAATTCTTATGTCCAAACGCCCACTATGATTACCTACAAGAAAGGAAGAATAGTTCTTTAGTCCTAGCAAATATTAGAAAATGGAGCAAGCTTAAGATTTAAAATGAGCAGCTTACTATTAGAACCCAGTAGGAACAGAATGTCCTGATACGTTAGGCACCTATTTATAACAACCCAAGTTATTCCAAAAGCCATACTAGAAGACATAAATAAAGAATCTTTTCTAATTTAAAAATTCAAACTTCTAAGTACCTTCACCCTTTACGGAGTTAGACCTGGATTAGGATTTTCTTGCTCGCCTGGAAGCTGGAGCTCCTCTGTCGACATTGGTTCATTTTTGGTATAGCTAATGAGAATTTGATTCAAGCAATAAAAGTTAAAAGCCAAGAAGGATATGACAGTGGCTTACCTTTTAACCTCAATGAGATGCAATCATACAACAAAAATTCGATAACATCATTGATACACCAGTTATGTTTCCAAAAACGAAGTACATTTTGACATTTACATTGCAACGCTTATCAAGATCTGAACATTAGCTAAAAATGGCTACACAAGTCGGATTCCTCTCTGATTCCTTTCAAATCACTCTCAAATTTCATTGCCCCTCAATACTACCATAAGAAAAAGTGCTCATTTTAAAAGTCCCCTTGATGATATAGCACCTATCATCTTGTCCACCTCCAAATGAAAATCAGGATTACGATTGTTACGACCATCCCTGCATATTTGATCCATCGATCAGCACGATTCCTCTTCTCAATGAGTCTCATAACAGAATTTGATAGCCCCAAAGTGTTAAGCACATCCAGCGCTTTACGTTGAGCTCTCTGCAATAATGTTAAACAAATGACCAACAGTTAAAACCATAATGCTCGAGACTGACACAAACTTTAGAAAGTAATAACAGTGATAGTGACGAAAATAGTGTTTTAACAAAAGTGATAACTAATGTTGTCCATCTTATATCATATGTGTTAGTTAAGTAGTCAAATATGAGTAAATAACACTAACCCTAATCCTATGTATACTAGGAGTAGGACATGTAATATCTGTATATATATAGGGCTCATTGTATCATTGAAGATAACACAAGAATATTATGTTTCTCCCGTGATTTCTCACATGGTATCAGAGCTATTGTGAGAGTTTTATCGCTGTGCATCAATTCCAGCGACTCCGGGAAGAAGAAAATCAATCAACCGGAATTTTTTCCGGCGAACACAGGTCTGCCGCAGTCAAAGGCCCTTTTTTATCAGTGTTGTGCAAAATCCAACACCACCACTAGGTAGATCGGCCTCCGGCGACCTACCACTGAAAAAATCTCCGGAAACCCTAGCCCCACGCGCCACCCAACAGATTTCCCTCCGGCGCGCGTGAGCCCCACGCGCCGGCGCGTGAGCCCCCTTCCGGCCATTTTTTTGGCCTCGCACCTTGAGGACAGTCTGCTTGCCTGTCCATTTCGAGCCACTTGGGACTATTTCCGACATATTCCGACGACTTTGAATTTTTCCGGCGAGCTACAG
>MDKH01177223.1:0-12669 GCA_005239495.1 Nicotiana undulata
GGCTTTTATAGGACTGCTTCAGCAGTTTCCGCCCCTGCGACCTTTGGATTGCAGGTGCGAACTTGCCCCAGCAAGAAAAGGGTCGCGCTTGCGATTTGGCCTGGGCCCTGGGGAGGTCGCGCCTGCGGAGCCTGGTCCGCTCCTGCGGAGCCGCTGCTGTGCAAGGAAGGTCGCTCCTGCGACAAAGGCCGCTCCTGCGAGGGATTGGCCGATGGTACGAGCCTCGCGCCTGCGGCTCATGGACCGCAGGGGCGGTCACACTAGAAAATTCCCAACAGCTATGAAATTGCTGGTTTTTGACCCCGATTGGGGTCCGGGAGACCCCTGGGCCCACCCGATCCCTCGACAAATTACACCAACCAATCCCAAATCATATGAAGGGCTCGCTCGAGCTCCCAGAATACTAAAAACATCGTCCAAACTATAAATCACTCTCCAAAACCCCTTAGTTCCAAACCTAAGATTTCAAGAAAATTCAAATGGCTCACCAATACGCCGAACGGGTCTGTACTACTTGGAATGACCCCAAATTTTGCGAACAAGTCATAAATGACTATACAGAACTATTGCCAGTTCCGGAATTCCATTTGGACCCTAATATCAAAAGGTCGAATTCCAGGCTGAATTCTAAATCTTATGAAATCCTGAATTCCAATTCAGGTGCCGAAATACTTCCGGGTCATCAGAAACCCGAGGCGAACATATGCTCAAGTACGAAATCATCATCCGGAGCTGTTGGAGCGGTCAACAATCGATTCCGAGGTCGTTTGCTCAAAATGCTGCTCGGAACCAAAATTAGCCAAATAGGCTAGCCTTCAGGAACCAAGTGTTCCTGAACTGGCCAAATCACTTCTGAATCTCGAACTACCTGCCCCCACAAATCATAAGGCACGAGTAGCCGCTATGGAAAGAATCATTTACGGGAACAGAGTCGCAACACACAAAACGACCGGCTGGGTCGTTACAATAAGAAAGAGAAGATTCGCCACCTAACGATTTTAAGGTGCGTTGGGGAACCTATTATGGAGATAACTCTATTTGACTAGTCAATACCACCAAAGATCGGGTAAGGGCTCAAATTACCTCAAACATAAGGTGTTAAGCACTCTTCGAGGTCACAACTGTGGGTCCTGACCAAACTTAAGACTATGTGGATTATAATTAGGCAAGATAAACAAAGAGAGTATGGGTCAAATGGATTTATTGACACAATGAGGAGTAAGGATTACAAGGATATAAATTTTAAATCTATGTTAGATGATTAGACGAATAAAGAAGAGAAGGGGGGGGGGGGGGGGGGTCCTATGTTTTTTAGCCTAAAGGATCACCCCGTGCAACATAAATAATACTTCGTAACTCCCTTGAGGTAGGGAGTCACTCATATTATTCAGGGGGTACATACTATCATATCCTTCTACTCGATTACTATGTTTAAGTTGTTTACCTAACAGGGCTATATTCCAATTCTAAGTCGTACCCTATGCGTGCACTACCCGTCCCATGCCTATGGTCCAGGAGGCATTGGACCTCTATTTAGGTGGTTCTAGACTTTACTTAGGTTTCTCAAAATGTTAAAAATCTAGGCGACATACAAAACACGTAGGACTTCATATAAGGGAAGATAGGGGCTCAATTTAGCCTCCACACTCAGGCAACAATGCACGCAAAACAAGTTCTCATATAAGGCATTTAGACAGTCTCATAACTGAGCCAATATTTGAGATCCTTAAGCCCTTTAAACATGGTTTCCAGATGACTGTGGATTCAAAGATGCAGGCAGTTTAAGGCACCACTTATAGACATGATTCCCAAATAACTATACGGTTATTGCATGATGATTATTGAAATTATAAGTTATTAAACTTATTGACATGATTTCTAAGTGATTTACGCAGTAAAGGATAGCGAATCGAATGGAAAGTACCCAGAATTACTCGTGCTTTCTAACAATGACGTGGCTAAACAATAAAACAACGTTTGAAGAGTTCATCATTAGAACGAGTGGTAATATCCTATAGACAGATTTCTAAAGATTTGCGATTGGAACTGATTTCCTATATTTAGCCCCTATAGACGTGGTTCCTAGGTGAGCATCATGATAGAAATGGCAATTAACTAATTAAAATCATATAGGCATGATTTCTAATACATATGAAGCAATTATGCAAATTGAAAGAATGTTTATTTCTTATAGGCATGTTGTCTAGAAACACATAACAGTAGTTGCTAGTTGTGCAAGTGTGTGATTCTCCTAATGGCATGATTTCTACCAGTGTACATGGAGGCTAAATAACATGTGTGGCAGGTTGGATAAAATAACAAATAGATCATACGAATAATATAGGCATGCTTTCTACCCTTCCATGCAAACATTAGAGTATACCCGTTTCCCCAAATTTTTACTAACACCCCCAATTATTTACTACAAAACGATTACAGGCCGAGTAATGAATGTAATTACAAGTGATTAAATAAAAAATAATAATTGATCTATAACAAGCCCAAACGAAATACCCAACATTGCTTGGGCCTTCAACAAAAACTCTTTCTTCACCAAATTCCAGATTAACAGGAAACTATATCCATCAGCACAACCTAGAAATCACAGAGGGACCCAAGCCCTAACAAGACAACCACATATTGACCACATGACCAAACATTGAGTTATCCAGAAATCATTTATACAAAACAGTTTGCATGTTCAATAGATAGAATGAGGGGAGAACTGAGTGTCATAGATACCTCAGTTATTAGAAGTAAAGAGAGTGGCCAAACGACCCCAAGTCCTAGTGTTCAGAGTTCAAATGGATCCCGAGCAGTGCTCACACTAGGGAGGTCAATAGTAAGAGTCTTGGTGGCCTTGGCTTTCAACCGACCAAGAATAATAGGTTCATAATAGTATAGGTAACATATGAGAGGGAGTGGACAATGGTTAAGGGACAAAAGTTGAGGAAATACACTTATAGTTTAGAAAGCAGACATATCAAAGTTGAGAACACAAAACGGTTAATCAAGAAGGTCAACAAGATTTAGAAGCAGGTTCAACACTTAGCAAAATAACACATTGGCAGAAAGCACAATGGGAGTTAGAGGAGAATCAAAATCCCTGAGATTATAGAATCAACCAGATTATCATACTAAGGTTCATATTATCACACAAGTCTAAGTGGGGCACTAACTTAAAAGGTTTAAAGCTTAAAGGTCCAAATTATGCTAAGGATTCATCACAATATCATAAGACATCCATGTTAGATAAAGCAGGAAAGTATTAAACACAATATGGAAACACAAACTAAGATAACCATTCTAAAGGTTTCAAATAGTTACTAAGGATATAGGATTAAGCAAAACCGAGACATGCTGTGAGACACATTAACAGGGAAGCAAGTCATTGTTGATAGTGAAGACAGTAACCTAGATTAGGACTCATTACCTATGCAAGTCAGCCATTATAGGAATCTAGAACAGAGTGGGAAGGCAAGCTTATGACAAATAGCAAATGTAGACATTCAGGCATCAACACAGTAGACTAATAAACTTAAAAAGTTCCAGTATATTCAGATGAAGCACATGCAAATAACATACCTCAGAATTGAGAACTTTTAGGTAAAATTAAATACTAAAGAGGTTCAAAACAAATGCAAAGCTAACAAAGTTGCATGTATGAGTAACCTAGAAAACATGAGCTAAACGAACTTAAGAGGGTTTACATTATTCAAATTAGGCATAAACATGTCTCAGAACTGGCAGCATTAGGTGAAATTAAATGCTAAAGAGGCTCAAAGCAAGCGCAAAGCTAATCAAAGATGCACACAAAGGTAGCCCAGAAACACATTAAGCCATGAATTTCAGAGGTAAAAATGTGCAAATCATAAACACATAAGAACGAAACTGCAAAGCCAAGTGACTTACCAGTTAAACGGACAATAAGAAAGAAAAAATTCCACAATATTCTAAATATCAACAAAGAACAAGAACCCATAATCTCAATGCGTCAAAGTTTCCAAGGGCTTCAAAGGAACCCCGAGCAGTGCTCGCACCAAGAAAATGTTGAAAAGTTGAATCCCGGTGGCCTTGGCTTTCAGCCGGCCAAGAATCAAGGTATAGAACAAGAGAACAATAAATTGATAGCTCCAATTTTAGTGAAAATCTGGCGATTAAGGTCTATCTTAAAAGAGAATGGGGAGGGGTTTATATAGCTGTAGAAATCCGGCAAACAAAGAAGGCAATACTGTAAAAGTAACATAAATAAGGAAACAAATATCAAGCAGAATTAGTAAAAGTCGGATTAGGGAAAAATTAGGTAAACCCTAGTTGACAAAAATCGGCGATTGACCGGAGATCTTAGCTAATCGAACGCGTATAGCCTCGCCATGATGCATATGAACGAGATATCGTCAAGATTTTGAAGAGTGAAGCTAATCTCCCTTGATTGGAGGTTTACACATGACAAAATAGAGCAAGTACTTATGCAACACCATGGAGAAAATACCTAGTGACGAAGGAACACTGACATGGTAAGTAAATAATGGGGAAATTCCGTTATCTGTGGAATTAGGACAGGGAATAAAGGGGAGGCGGCTAGGGTTTTTTAGAAGAGTGAAGGGGATATTGAGAGTTTAGGGGCGGCGGGTTGGTCGAAATGGGCTAGGGTATTGGGTAAGGGGTAATATATAGGAACGGGTAATTATGGGTCGTTGATCATTTAAGATTAACGGCCAAGATCAAACAGGGAAGTGGGTCGGGTTATTAAGCGGGTCGCAACCGGGTTGGGTACAAGGGCCACCTGGTTTGGGCTTGCGGTTTATTGGGCTAAGGTGCTGGGTCATTTTGGTCGAAAACAATGGTTTAAATCTGGGCTAATATTTAAATATGCAAAATTTATTAAAAGTAATTAATAAAAAATGATTAATAATTAAATAAAAATACCATTTATTCAAAAAATGATTAAAATAGTAATTTAGCATTATAAAAATATCAAAAATACTATTTTTGACACAAATAACATAAATAAAAGCACTTATGGATGAGTATAGGCTATTACTGCAAAATTGTGCAAATGTCTTAAAAAATGATAATGTAATTATATATAATGAAGTAAAAATATATGAAACACTTATTATAGGTGCAAATAATAATTTTAGGTAACTAAGTCATCAAAAAATAATTTGACGTAAGGCTGGCAAGTGGGTCGGTCTAGGACCGGGACTGGCCCAGGACCGTGGCCCATGTGGGTAGTGGACCTATATGGGCTGAACGTTTAAGACCGGGACCGGGGGAGGTGGGCCTGGCAAGTAGGCTGATACTTAGCTTGAGGCCCGCGAGACCGGGACCGGACCAGTCCTAGCGGGCCTAAACGGTCCCAAACGGTCCCAACGACCATAAGCTTAAAAATAAATCTGCCCATTTGGGCATTTAAAATGTTGTTGTTTCCTCTGCCAAAATAGCCGTTGGCTATTTACAAAATAGCCATTTAACCCCTCCCCCCTCCCCCAAACTTTGTTTTACCCCCAAACGTTTTATAATTATACTGTTTTCCTATATCAACTATAAATACCCCTCCATTCTTTTATTTTTCTCACAAAACCATCAATCTCTCTCTAATTTTCTTCTATAATTTCTTACTTTATTGTTACAATTTGTGAAGTTGGTGAATTGAAGTCTTCAAGTCTTCAACGATAATTAATTTTCAACAAGTTGTTCGTTAATTCGGTAAACTTGTTCCAACTATTAAGTTTTAATATTATAGTTTTGTTTGTTTTATTTACTTTGTATTGCTTGATTAATTAAGATGGCTTATTCCTTAAAAAAATATTTAGTAAAAATAAGGGAAAATTCAAGAGTGGTGAATCTAGTGGCCAATCTGTTCCTCCTCCACTTCCCCAGCTCCGCGACCCAAACCTGCTACCCGTCCTACACCAACTATTCTTGATAGCGATAAAAGTTTATTACAATTTACCGAGAGTCAATTTTTCCATAATATTGCACCCGGTGAATAATTAAACCATGAATAAATGAATGCTCTTTATGGTAATCCAACTATTGATGAAATGCAACCAGATGACGATACACCTACTAGTCATGCTCCTGAAGTTAACCCAACTAATAATAATCCAAATGATGCCCCGTCCGACCCTCCTGTTACTGCCCCTACCTTTTCTAAACAACCTTCTAAACGGACAGAAACATCTGTTGTTTGGCCATTTTTTATTCAACTAAGAGAAAAAAATAGGGCTAAGTGCAAAACTTGTGGCAAAGAGTTAGCTTTTAAATATGTTGGAGGTCGGGGGGGAGGGGGAGGTATGGGAAGTTTGACTAGACACATATTGATACACCCTCAAGATAAAGTTAGATATCTTCGTATGAAAGCTTTTGCCGAGGGGACAAGTGTACCTAGTCAGGATGACCTTAATACCGAGTCAAATCAATTCAACCGAGAATTAACACTGTTACTGGTGGTATTTTATATTATGATCCAAAAAAAGATCGGGAAGAATTGGCCAAAAAGGTTATTGTTATGTGCTTACCCTATAGTTTTCCTTCTAACACTCACTTTGTGCATTATATTAGAAAATGTTTTAATCCTACTTATAAAGGTTTTCCTCGCACAACCGTAAAGAGCGATATTTATAAATATAAACATGAATATGAATAATATTTGCGCTATTTATTTACTCATATAAATTATTGTGTTGCTATTACAACTGATATTGGTAGAAGTGGTAATGTCTGTGATTACCTTACTGTTACCAGTCATTGGATTGATGAGGACTGGATAATGCAAAAGCGCATTATTGCTTATAGAATAATTAATTCACGTCACACATGGAAGTTTATTTCTAGCATAGTTTTGGATATTTTTAGATAATATTGCATTAGTGATAATATAATGCAGTTTCAATGGATAATGCTACTAGTAACACAAATATTGTAGCCTTGCTTACCACTACACTAAGTCCGCATTTAGTAAAAATTTCATGTTAGATGTATTTGTCATATTTACTATTTAATTGTGGGTGATGATATGATAATTTTAAATGTTGAAATTGAAAAGGTTAAAATGGCTCTTAACTGGCTTTTTTATTCAAACCGTAGAATTAGACTTATAGAATATTTTAAAAGATGCGATCAATTTGGCCTAAGAGAAAGAAAGGTTCCTAATCCTTGTCCAACTAGATGGAATTACATGTATGAAAGTTTAGTTGTTGCATATGAATATAGGAACCCCATAAACTCAACGTTTAATGCTCATGTAAGTGATAATGATGAGAACTTACAACAACGGTGGTATTAGCATCTTGTCGTGCTCATTCCATAGGTGGGAGGAAGACTAAGAAAGATATTACCATATTTTTATAATGCTATAATAAAATTATAACACATGGCTTTGAATATCTCTTTACGATATTTTTGTCTTTAAATTTGAATTAAAAAGTTTAGGTCACAATTCTATAATATAATTTACATGGAATTACCTTAGATATTTTTTATTACCATTTTTTTCTCTAAATTCTATAAAAAAACTTAAAAAAATATAAGGTATCCGTTGGGCCCGGGACCGGCCCACTTTGCCCGGGACCATTAGTTCATGGGTCCGGTCCCGGGCCGGTTCCTACAAAAAGCCCAGGCTCGCGAAGCCCGTTTAAGTTGGGACTGACACGGGACAGGGACCGACCAACTTAGGAACGACCCACTTAGCCCACTTAGGTCCGGGCCCGACCCACATGCTAGCTTTAATTTGACGGAGTAATTAATAATTATTCAAGTAATTTAAGTACATGAAACTCAATTTAAAAGCTTTAAAAATTATGAAAAATTATAGAAAATTCCTGTATAGATTTATAAGCTAAATAACTATGCAAAAAATGATGTTTTTAAAGTATATATACCATTTGAGAAAATATGAAGGCAAAATTGGGTATCAACAACTGCCCCTATTTACCCTTGAATGAGTCGGGTAAAGAAAATGATGACCAATTTTGGCCGAATTGAGTGAGGAATGATGTGATTTAAAAAATGGGCCAACCCTGGTTCCTGAGTTGCCTACATATCCCCGGTGTTACGGGAATCAAGTCGTGTGTAGTTTTGGATCCAACGGTGAACGAAACCGATGGAGTTGCTATAAGAATGGTTGTATGTTTCGGAAAGGGTTATTTTGGGTAGGATAGTATCGGATGAATTTATTCGGAGTCATGAATGTGAATTTGAAACATTACAAATGTATCACCGAGCAAATATCTGAACAATCATAGTGTAAAAGGCGGGTAATTGATGGTGGTTGGTTATGTTTGAAACAACTGCAGGATGTGAACGTTGTGAACGGAAACCGGAGCGAAGATTGCTCCTGTTTGAAGAACGGTTACTCCCTAGGTTACCTAAAAAACATAAAACACGACGCATGCGAATATATATATATGGGTTATTGCGACAATTTAAATGTGATACAAATTCCCTTTGGACCATGAAGGTTGTCTTTGGACGGTGAGGATGACGTCCTCAGACCATGATGTCATGGGCCATAAAGTGTATGACAAGGGATTCGCAGGCCATGAAATAATGTCCACGGGCCATGAGGATGGTGCCTCTGGACCATGACGCCTTTGAATAATGATGTGCAATTTTGAGAGATCCTCAAGCCATGGAATGGTATCTTCCGGCTATGAGGATGATGCCTTCGGACTATGACACCTTTGGACAAAATAGCGATGTTTCAGCCTATTAAATGCACAGATAGGATGCTTGGGCATATGCGAAGATAAGACAAGACAAGACTTAGTCTTGTATAAGATGAGGGCAGTGCTTAGCCCTAGGTGAACAGAGGATAGTGCGAGGTTTTAGATAGCGTAGTGGAGATAATACTTAATCTTATGCAAGGAAAAAGAGATGCTTAGCCTTATGCCAAATGGGAAGACAATGCTTAGTCTTGTGCAGGGAAAGGCAGTGCTTAGTCTTATGAAATCAAGGAGGCAGTGCTTAGCCTCATGCAAGAAGAGGATACATTGCTTAACCTCATGCAAATAAGGGAGGCAGTGCTTAGACTCATGCAGGAATAGGAGACAATTATTAATCTCATGCAATTAGGGAGGCAATATGTGATGACCCAAAAAGGGGTCATCTTATGTGCATCTAATTTGGACTGTGTTCCGAGGCCCGAAAGCCTCCATTAATCTCACCTCGATGTGCGTGCGCAGCCCGAGCGTGTAGCCGGGAAGACTTTATGTGAAAAACTTGATTAAGAGTTAAATTTGTGATAATTAATTGAATAAAGTTGACTTTGGTCAACATTTTTGGTAAACGGACCCGGATCCATGATCCGACGGTTCCGGAAGGTCCGTAGGAAAATATGGGACTTGGGCATTTGCCCGAAATCGAATTCCGAGGACCCAAGTCCGAGAAATGAATTTTTAAAGAAAATTATTTTATGAAAATATTAAAGGCTTATGAAAATGAACCTTGATGTGAAACCCGTGCTGCCGGGCCCGTATTATGATTTCGGAGCCCGGAGTAGGTTCAATATGTGTTATCTAAATTATCTGTGAAATTTGGTAAGAAACAGACTTGATTTGATTGGTTTCAGATCAAAATGAGGAAAATTGGAGTTAATGAAGTTTTGAGGTTTTTAAAGAACTTGAAATTTGGCTTGAAAGGTGATTTTATGTTCCCGAGGTTCGATTGAAATTCCGAGACCGGGAATAGTTCCGTTGTGTCATTTATAACTTGTCTGCAAGATTTGAAGTCATTCCGAGTAGTTTAGGCCGATTCGGCGCGTTGAAGTGAATTCTAGAATTTTAAAGTTCTTAAGTTTGATTAATTTGGTTTTGGGGTTTGATTTCGAGTTTCGTTGCTGTTTTTCATGTTCCAGAAGTTCGAGCGAGTCCGTATCATGAATACAGACTTGCCGGTGCTTTTGGATGGGGTCCCGAGGGGCTCGGGGGTGTTTTAGACCCCCAGGAGCTAAGTTGGAAAACCAAAAAAATTTGCTATCTAGTTTCCTTCTCTGCGATCGCTGAAGGTGGGTTGCGATTGCGGAGAAGGATTTTTGCTGGGTTGTTGATTGTTCTATTCGATCGCAGCTTCCCCTTTGCGATCGCAGAGGTCTGGGTTCCACACCTTCGCAATCGCAGCCCGTTTCTTGCGATCGCGTAGAGTCGCGTCTGGGCCGGGTGAGTTTGTTTTTCGCGATCGCAGGACCCCTGCCGCGATCACAGAGGTCTTGCCAGTTTTTCTTCGCGATCGCAGGACCTCTGCCGCGATCGCAAAGGTCTGGCCAGTTGGCCTTCGCGATCGCAGGCCCCTAGTCGCGATCGCAGTGAAGAAATCACTGGACAGCTTTATAAAATACGGGACTTAGCCTTGTTCCTCCATTTTCATCTTCCTCTTCAAGATTTTAGAGAGCTTTTCAAGGGACCTTCCACCACTGTTATTTAGGTAAGTAAATTCCATAGTTTTACTAGTTTCAAACACTAATCCCTAGTTAAATTCACTACTAAATTATCTAAAATCATAGAATTAGGTAGTAATTATAGGGTTCTTGAGGATTTTGTAATTTTCTATTTTAGGCCATGAAATCAAGTAGAAATAACACCGTAATGATCCTTAGGCTATAAGTGAGTGATCCCTTCGAGAATTTTAGGAATTTGACAATGAGAGGCCGGGGTTGGAAATTGGGAATTCTTCAAGAATGGCGATTTTATTGAATAACTAAGATGAGTTATCACATTGTACATGCATTGATGTTATTGTATATCTTTTGACTAGTTGCGAGTCCTCGGGTATAGAATTCGGAGTTTCGGGCGCAATTGTGGTCCGAGGGGTAGATTCGACACGAGGTGAGTCTCCTTTCTAACCTTGTAAGAGGGAATTGTCCCCATAGGTGATGTATATGCTATGTTTAACTTGTTTGGGGGCTACGTACGCACCAAGTGACGAGAGTTCGTACGTAGCGGTTATTATTGTTATGTCCGGGTAGTTAGGCCCACATCATGCCTGGTATGTTTTTCTTGCATGCCCTAGATATGTTTCTTTTTGTTAAAATGCTCATATGATTTATTGTAATGCTATATTTACTACGAAATTATGTTTTGCAACGTGTTGTTCTTCTGAGGTTCAATGAAATGAAATTATGAAATATATGGGAGCGGTCCGTGTCCCACGGCGGAAATGAAATGATGATATGAAATATATGGGAGCGGGCCGATGAAATGAAATTAAGAAATATATGGGAGCGGGCCGCAAGCCACGGCGGAAATGAAATGAAATTATGAAATATATGGGAGCGGGCCGTACGCCACGGCGGAAATGAAACGAAATTATGAAATATATGGGAGCGGGCCGTACACCACGTCGGAATTGAAAAGAAACTGTGAAACATATGTGAACGGGCCGTACGCCACGGCGAGAGTAGAAATGTACCTTATGGGAGCGGGCCGTACGCCACGGTGGATCTAAGAATTGGTGATTATTATTTCATTCGGTGGTCTTACTTTTGAAAGTGCTTTATTGTTTAAGTTCAGTAACTGTTTGAATTTTTTTCTGTTCTCAGTACGTGTACTTGTTGCTTATTTTTCCCTGACATGCCTACCATATTTCATCATATTTTATCATATGTTATTACTGTTGGACCCTAGTGAGTATCGAGTCGACCTCTCGTCACTACTTCTTCGAGTTTAGGCGGGATACTCACTGGGTACATATTTATTTAATATGTACTCATGCTGCACTTTCTTTTCTTTTCTGTACTTGACTGTACAGGTCTGGAGGCTGGCACGTCTGACTATCAGGCCGGTGCTAGATATTGATAGCGTGGTCATACTTCTCGGTGAGCTGCTTTCTCGGCGACTTCCTAGCAGCACCCTTGAGCTCTTTTGTTATATTTCTCCGCTCACTTCATTCAGACGGAGACTCTGTATATATTTTAGTCATTGTATATTCAGTAGTTGCCCATGACACTCGTGACACTAGTTCCTGCCATACACGCGTAGTGTATATTTATATTTTTTGGGTTTTGGGATGTATATCTATGTGTGCATTTTATTTCGGCTTGTATCTACTAGGATTTCACTTCCGCTCTAGGCTAGTATCATGTTTGTCGTTATAAATTGGGAATCTTTGATTGTTTATCTTGATGGGAAATGTATCACTTGGTGTAATTATTGTTGGCTTGCCTAACCCTGTCGTTGGGCGCCATCACGACTCGAATTGGGATTCTGGGTCGTGACAACGTGGTATCAGAGCACTAGGTTCACGTAAGTCTCACGAGTCATGGGCAGGCCCAGTAGAGTCTTGCGGATCGGTACGGAGACGTCTGTACTTATCTTCAGGAGGCTATGGGGTGTTAGGAAACTTCCCTTTATTCATATCCTGTCGTGCAATCTATGATGTACTCAAATTATTCTTCCATTTTCTCGCAGATAGTGTGGACGCGTGCATCCCATGTTCCTGGTCTGGGAGAGGCCGCTGCCTCGGCTGCCCAAGGTCGGGGTAGGGGCAGGGGTAGAGCACCTGCTCGAGGCAGGGGACGAGGACGTCCCAGAGCTACGCCAGGGGAACCGCCAGAGGACCCTATTATAGAGGAGCAGGATGAGGTGCCTCCAGTAACACCTGCTTTAGTGGATTTCATGACGGGGCCAGGCTTCCAGGAGGTCATGGGCCGTATGCTGAGATTCATGG
>MDKH01115090.1:0-25044 GCA_005239495.1 Nicotiana undulata
TATAACCTTCCCATCCTACATCAACACTGCACCAAGCCCAACCCGCGAAGCATCACAATACACAATATAAGAACCTGAACTTGTGGGCAGTACCAACATTGGTGCTGTGGTCAATGCTGTCTTGAGCTTCTGAAAGCTCGCTTCACACTCCTCCGACCATCTGAACTGAACACTCTTCTGCGTCAACCTGGTCATCAGGGTTGCGATAGATGAAAAGCCCTCCACAAATCGGCAATAATAACCTGCTAAGCCCAAGAAACTCTGAATCTCTGTAGCTGAAGTAGGCCTAGGCCAATCTCTGACTGCTAAAATCTTCTTGGGATCCACCTGAATACCCTCCGCCGACACAACATGGCCCAGAAATGCCACCGAACTCAACCAGAACTCACACTTAGAAAATTTGGCATAAAACTGACTATCCCTCAGAGTCTGGAGGACGACTCTAAGGTGCTGCTCATGCTCCTCTCGGCTGCGAGAGTATATCAATATATCAACAATGAAAACAATAACGAACGAGTCCAAATAAGGCCTGAACACCCGGTTCATCAATTCCATAAAAGCAGCAGGGGCATTTTTCAACTCAAACGACATGACCAAAAACTCATAATGCCCATAACGAGTGCGAAAAGCCGTCTTAGGCACATCAGACGCCCTAATCCTCAGCTGATGATAACCAGATCTCAAGTCTCTCTTAGAGAACATCGTAGCACCCTGAAACTGATCAAATAAGTCATCAATCCTTGGCAAAGGATACTTGTTCTTGATAGTAACCTTATTCAACTGCCGGTAGTCCATACACATCCTCATTGAGCCATCTTTCTTCTTAACGAACAACACTGGGGCACCCCAAGGAGAAACACTAGGCCTAATGAAGCCTTTATCCAACAAATTCTGCAATTGCTCCTTCAATTCCTTCAACTCTGGCGGGGCCATACGATACGGCGGAGTAGAAATGGGCTGAGTGCCCGGAGCTACCTCAATACAAAAATCAATATCCCTATCGGGTGGCATACCCGGCAGGTCAGCAGGGAACACCTCTGGAAATTCACAAACCACGGGCACATACTCCATAGAAGGAACCTCAGCACTAGAATCACGAACATAGGCCAAATAGGCCATATACCCCTTCTCGACCATGCGCCGAGCCTTCATATAAGAAATAACTCTACCAGAAGAATGACTCGGATTCCTTCTCCACTCTAACCGAGGTACTCCTAGGAAGGCTAAGGTCAATGTCTTGGCATGACAGTCCAAAATAGCATAATAGAGAGATAACCAGTCCATGCCCAATATAACATCAAAGTCAACCATATCAAGAAGCAAAAGATCAACCTGAGTCTCCGGACCACCAATAACTACTACGCAAGCACGGTAGACTCGATCTACCACTATAAAATCACCCACCGGTTTTGATCCGAAACACGTCGTTTCAAGTCTGTTTTACACCAAATTTCACAGATAAGACATATAACATATAATAAACCTGTTCCGGGCTCTGGAACCATAATACGGGCCCGGTAACACAGTTTTCACTTAATTATTCAATTTCAAAATCCTATATTATTTTCAGAAAATAATTTTCTTTAAAAATTTATTTCTCGGGCTTGGGACCTAGAAATTCGATTCCGGGCATACGCCCAAGTCCGATGTTTTTCTAAGGACCCTCCGGGACCATCACATCACGGGTCTGGGTCCGTTTACCAAAAATGTTGACCAAAGTTAACTTTTTATTCATTTAATTATCATAAAATTCCATTTTCATCAAATTTCAACATAAGGACTTCCCGGCTACACGCCTGGACTTCGCACGCATATCAAGGTGAGATTAACAGAGGCTTTCGGGGCCTCGGAACACAGATTTAGCTAGAATTACTTAGGATGACCTTTTGGGCCATCACACAACCTTGCAATCACTCAGTATCAGCCTCAGGGGCATCATCACTCATTAGGTACGTGCGCTCACTGAGGGTGTGTACAGACTTCGGAGGGGCTCCTACAGCCTAAGCGCTATAACAAGCCACAACATGGCGTAAATCACACACAATATTGGCCTGCAGCCTCTCTCATATCACAACATCCTCACAATAATGGCCCGCAACCTCACTCAGTCAGACACTCTCAACATGCACTTCAGGCCATAAATATACCGGGATCTCGACCCAAAAATAGTGTTTCATTTTCAATAAATAGTATCAAAATACTCTGAGTTTCAAAAACAATTATCGAGTAACGACTGAGTGAAAATCATAACATATCAGTGAAAAAAATAGTAAAATCAGCCCTCAAGGGGTAAACAAATCGGCACTAGGCCCCAAACATGGCTTACAACCAAAACATATCAAATATATATATATATCAATACTATTAAGCATAGGCTTTAAAATTGATTTCGCAACTCAATAGTCGCCTAAATTCCACCAACGATGCCGAAACTATCCAAAACACATCCGATTGACCTGAAATTTTGCAGACATATCCAAAATGACATTACGAACCTATTTCAACTGTCGGAATTCTATTCCGACCCCGATAGCCTATTTTCCACTGCCGACCGGAAATTGCCAAAAATTAACTTTCGCCAATTCAAGCATAATTCTACACCGGATATCACAAAAATATTTCAAACACACCCCTAAGTCCCAAATCACCTAATGAAGTTATCCGAGCCATAAAATCCTCATTCCGAGGTCGTTTACCAATAAGTCAACTCTCAGTTGACTTTTCCCATTTTAAGGCTATTTTTACGACTAAATGGCTAAATTCTCACCACAACCATTCCGATTCCGAGCCTACCAACTCTAACACATCAAGAACAGTATAACCAACCTATGACAAGTCAATAACAGTAATTTTAATGCAAGTTCTACGTAACGACCGACCAAGTCATTACAGGAGGAAAGCCTAGCTCGAGCCCATAAGATCGAGGAGGTTGAAGCCTTCCTTGTTAAGGCTAAAGCTAAATCAGAGGCACTTGCGGCCTCCTACAGAGGCGATGCCGAAGTTGCCAATCTTCGGGAGCACGAGCTATCTTCCTCTACCGAGGTCATATTGTCACAAGCCATTGCTCATGCTAGGCAGCAATCTCGGAAAGAGGCTCTCGAAAAGATACAAGCTCCTGGTTTTGATCTCTCTACCGAGATCGAGAAGGCGAAATCTTCAAAGGATGAGGCCGCAACATTTCTCTCTGATGACGAAGGTTCTGTTAGCAGATCCGATGGTGAGGCCTCTAAGGAAGTTGCATCTGACTAAATTGTTCGGGAGTGAGCTGGTGTCGAGGGGAATCGACCTGATTAGATATTTTTTCTTTGTTTTTGTAAGGCCTTGGCTGGCCCCTTTGTACATATACTTTTGGCATAATAAAAATATTCCTTTGATGTCTCCACGTCTTTGTATGTTTAGTTGTCTTTGATGGAAAATTCTTTTGCTCATTTTGCGATTGGAATAAGCCCTTAGGCTTTTTATATTTTCGTGGGCAAGTCCCCGAGTTACGAAGGCAGGTCCCCGATTCCGAAGCTCACTTAAGAGTTTGTCTTGGGGACGGCTTGTTCCGAACTGGCATACGAATTATCTCTAGTAGCCAAGCTCGAATAATTTTATAGGATAGAGTAGGCCCTTAGGTTTTATCAATGATTGTTAAGTTTTCGAGCTCGCCCTTTTAATTGTTTGTTTAAACTCGTGATGATCGAACCCTTAGAATCGAATTGAGTGAGAACGAGATCTCGATCTTTAATTGTATTGTCCTTTAGGCTCATGAGATTGGCCATTAGGCTCTTTTAGGTTGGCCCTTAGGATCTTTAAGTTGGGCCAATTTGGCTTCTAAAATCGGCTATAATTTTTCCATTTTCGGCTAAAACATTTAGCGAAAATTTCTTTTGCCTTAGCATATATTTTTTATACCCATTGGGTTTTTCAAGGGCCTGAAGATTGGAACCCAGAGCTTCTTAACTTGTTTGTGTTGAGATGCTTTAACACCTCGAATGCTGATGTTATCGAAGCCTTCGAATTATTTGGGGGTTGGTTTTATCGAAGCCCTTATTTATTTTCTTTGCCGAGGGTAGCCTTATTTAACTGGTTTTCCAAAGTATTTGAAGACCTTTAGTTTATGGCGGAAGTCAGACGTCTCCGAGCCGCGTAATTTTGGCTGTAGCCTTTTTATATGACCGTAGTCTTTATTATGGTCGTAGCCTTCGAGTATGCCTCTTGGACTTGTTTACCAATAACATTTCGGGTCCCCGAGTGTGATGGCCTTGGCCTATCTATCGGGGGGGGGGTGTGCCTTTTTTAGGTCTTATAACTTTGAACTTAAATAGCTCGAGTAAGTAGTCCCCGAGTGTTCGAGGTATGCTTTCACTTGGCCTTTGAGCCATTTTTTCACAAAAGTGTTAGTTTTGTGCAATAGATCATAAGTATACGACTTGTATAATAGAAATCCTACTTCAAACACGAGATGTTTGAAAAAAAGGAGAACTTCTTTGTATTATTCATACATGCATACATGTTTTGTTGTCGGGGCTCGGATATTCTACATGGACACGGTTCATTCGATCGTTTGGCCCATTACAAAATTCTTCATATCGAGACCCATTTACATACTGTTGAATTATCCCCAGGTAGCACATAGTTGTTGCCTCATTAAAAACCTCGCCGGAAAAACCCATTTGGGATAAAAACTGGTCAAAGGGGAAAAGAGTGTAACACGTACTTTAAAACCTAAGGTCTCAATTTCTTGGGTCAGGTACCTACAATAAGTTAGTTTCTTGTACTTAAGTAAATGAAAAAGCAGAGAGCCATACCTTGGAAATAATATCGCTTGAGAAGCGATATGTTCCAATTATTTGACAATGGCTCACCGTCCATTGTTACGAGCTTGTATGACCCTTTTCCGACTATGTCAATAATCTGATAGGATCCTTCCCGATTTGGTCCGAGTTTTCCTTCATTAGGGTCTCGAGTATTGATGGTGATTTTCCTTAGGACCAAGTCCCCGACTTTGAAGTGCCGAAGATTGGTTCTTCTGTTGTAGTATCTCTCGATTCGTTGGTTTTGGGTGGCCATTCGAACGAGCGCCGCTTCTCGTCTTTCGTCCAACAATTCGAGGCTGGTTCTCATTGACTCGCGGTTTGATTCTTCCGTAGCATGCAGAAATCTGGTGCTGGGATCTCCGACTTCGACCAGTATTAAGGCTTTGGAACCGTAGACCAAAGAAAACGGAGTTGCCCCGGTACTGGATTTCGATGTTGTTCGATATGCCCATAGAACCTGGGGCAAATTTTCTCTTCACTTCCCTTTGGTTTCGTTTTGCCTTTTCTTCAAGCTGTGGATGATAGTTTTGTTTGTTGATTCGGCTTGTCCGTTTCCACTAGGGTGATATGGCATCGATAATATCCTCTTTATTTTGTGATCCTCGAGGAATTTCGTTACCTTACTTCCGATGAATTGTTTTCCATTATCACACACTATCTATGCATGTATCCCGAATCGACACGCAATGTGATCCCATATGAAGTCGGTCACTTTTTTTCCTTAACATTTTCGAAGGCCTGCGCTTCAACCCATTTAGAGAAATAGTCAGTCATAAATAATATGAATCTAGATTTACCTGGGGCCGATGGTAAAGGTATGACGATGTCCATTCCCCATTTCATGAATGGCCACGGGGATAGAACTGAGTGAAGTTGTTCACCGGGCTGATGAATCATCGGTGTGAACCTTTGACATTTGTTGCATTTTCGAAAGAACTCCTTAGCGTCCTTCTCCATGCTATCCCAATAGTATCCTGCTTTGATGACCTTTCGAACTAGTGACTTGGCGCCAGAATGGTTTCCACAAGTGCCTTCATGGATTTCTCGTAAAACATAATCGGTATCTTCCGGTCCCAAGCATACGGCCAATGGACCATCGAACGCTCTTCTGTATAACGTTCCATCCTCGTCCAATGTGAACCGAGCTGCCCTAGTTCGTAGGGTACTTGATTCCTTGGGGTCCGAGGGTAGCTTCCCGTTTTTCAAGTATTCGATATACTTGTTCCTCAAATCCCAGGTTAAAACTTGTAGAATTTATGTCAGCATGCCCTTCCTCGATTATGGACCTCGAGAGCTGGACGACAGTCCCCGAGCTAATTCCATCTTCGTCGACCGACGATCCCAAGTTGGCAAGTGCATCGGCCTCAGTATTTTGTTCTTGAGGTACATGCTGCAGAGTCCATTCGTTGAACGATGCAAAGTGATCTGCAACTTGTCCAAATATTTTTGCATTCTATCCTCTCATACTTCGAAGGTGCCGTTCACATGGTTAACTACCAGTAGGGAGTCACATTTAGCTTCAATCCCAAGTTCTTAGCCAGTTCAAGACCTGCAGTCATAGCCTCGTACTCGGCCTCGTTGTTAGTTAGCTTAGCAGTTTTAATCGATTGTCTAATAACATTGCCCGTAGGCAGTTTTAAAACAATACCAAGCCCATACCCTTTCACATTCGAGGCGCCGTCCATGAAGAGGGTCCATACCCCTGATGAGGTTCCCGATTTCAGCAGAAGTTCCTTTTCTACTTTGGGTACGAGGGTTAGCGAAAAGTCTGCCACGAAGTCTACTAATATTTAAGACTTGATGGCCGTTCGGGGATGATATTCAATATCATACCCGCCAAGTTCGACGGCCCATTTGGCCAGTCGGCCCGATAACTCGGGCTTATGCAATATATTTCGAAGGGGGTATGATGACACAAATAGGATGACACTGAAAATATGGCTTTAGTTTTCTAGATGATCTTATTAATGCAAGTGCTAATTTCTCTAGATGCGGATATCTGGTTTCAGCATCTCCTAAAGTTCGACTTACGCAGTAAACTAGAAAGTGCGTACCTTGTTCTTCTCGGACTAGCACTCCACTTACCGCTATTTCGGACACCGCCAAGTATAAATACAACATCTCATCTACCTTTGAGGGGTAGAGCAATGTTGGGCTCGATAGATACCAATTCAAATCTTCCAATGATTGCTGACATTCTGGAGTCCATGTAAAGTCGTTTTTCTTTTTAAGCAAGGAGAAGAACTTGTGACTCCGATCGATGACCTCGAAATGAACCGGCCTAGGGAAGCTATCCGTCCGGTTAGCCTCTGAACGACTTTTATGCTGTCCACGACGGTGATGTTCTCGATGACTTTGATTTTGTCGGGGTTAATCTCGATCCTCCGATTTGACACTATGAAGCCCAGGAATTTACCCAAGCCGACCCCAAAGGCACACTTTTTGGGGTTGAGCTTCATGTTGTAATTCCTCAAGATCCCAAATGTTTCCTGCAAATGAATCAAATGGTCTTCTGCGCGCAGGGACTTAACTAACATGCCGTGAATGTAAACTTCCATTGATTTACCTATCTGTTCTTCAAACATTTTGTTAACTAGGCGTTGATATGTAGCTCGCACATTTTTTAGCCCAAAGGGCATTACATTATAGCAGTAAGTTCCATACTTAGTGATATAAGAAGTTTTTTCCTGGTCCTATAGGTCCATCCGAACTTGGTTGTACCCAGAGTAGGCGTCGAGAAAAGTAAGTATCTCGTGGCCAGCTGTGGCGTCGTTTATTCGATCGATGTTAGGAAAAGGAAGGAGTCTTTTGGACAGGCCTAATTAAGTTCTTATAATCTACACACATTCTAAGCTTGTTCCTCTTTTTGGGGACTACGACTACATTGGCTAACCACTCGGGATATTTGACTACCCGAATACATTCTAAGCTTATTCCCGTTTTTGGGGACTACGACTACATCGGCTAACCACTCAGGATATTTGACTTCCCGAATGGACCCTATTTTAAGGAGTTTAGTTACCTCTTCTTTTATGAAGGCGTGCTTCACCTCGGACTGAGGCCTTCTTGTTTGCTTTATCTGTCTGAACTTGGGATCCAAGCTCAAGCGATGAGTTTTAATCTCGGGCGGGATTCCTGTCATATCTAAATGGGACCATGCAAAAGCAATCCATGTTATCAATAAAAAAATTGAATGAGTTTTTCCCTAAGTTCGGGGGTTAGCCCCGTTCCTAGGTATACCTTGCGTTCGGGTAGATACTCGATGAGTATCACCTATTCCAGTTCTTCGACCGTCGACTTAATTGCATCCGATTCTTTGGGAACAACGAAAGTTCGAGGAGTGAGAAAATCCTCTTCATCATCTTCGATTACCTGCTTATCCGCTTCGGTCGAGGCTGGGGGCGGTGATTGCTATTTGGCTGCTTTGTTTAACCAGAGAATTAGATTCTATGCCAAAGCTATTTTAAGAAGTACTCGGGCTTCCGATAACCATTAAAATAAGCTAATAAGTATAATCAGACTTGTAAATAGAAAGCAGCAAAGATGCGTAAAAGTAAGTGTATTTCAATAGTGGTTCGAACGTGTCTTTACAAGTTAGATTTTACTCCCTTTTATAGGAAATTTCTTAATATAACGCCTACTTTTCTTAATGATTGAGAATTAATGACTAATAATGGCATTAATGTAACGTTACAATTGTTAATCGTAACTGTTGCGTGAAGATTATGTAACGTTTGACTCATTGATTGAAGATCTTTGAATCTGCCCTTTATTCTTCCTTGATTCATTCTGACCGTGTCTCTTCAATTTCTCAATTATATTGAGTTTCCTTTATCTAATTGCCTCGTGGGTATGCTATTCCATTCCTCTTTTTCTCGTACCTCTTTGTAAAGTCACGACCAGGTCTAATGTTTTCATTGCTCCACATGGATTGCCATGTTATCTAAATTAATACACGTGTGAAGCCTATTTTTACCAATACAAATAGTCCCCCCACTTACCATTTATTTATCGATTAAATATTTGGTAAGTGGATATTCATTTATGGCGGGCATATTTTGCTGGCGCTTCACTCATACCATTGCATCCGTCTCTTAATATATACGTCTCTTGTCACTTCGATTTAATGCTCGTGCCACGCGGCATTCTCAGATTAGTTCTGCAATAATTCAGCGCCTTTTGGGGCTTTTTGCGGCTGCATCAGTCACGAAGTGACAGTTTCAATTATGACTTTGACATCACTGTTTTTTTCATTTTTTGACAGTCGCCTCTGAGTATAAATACCCCTTTTCTTTCCTTTGCTTTCACGAAAAACTTCTAACTTTCTTTCATTATTTGTAAATTCTTCATTCCGGTAAACATGTCTTCTTCAAGCTAGCAAACCAAAAAGGTCATTATTGTAGACGAGTTGGCTCCTTCTTCTGCTCCAGTTCGGAGTAGGGAGGGTGGTAGACTTAGGTGTTTAAGTTCTACCCATTCCAGGGGTTCTTCCTCTTCTCATATTACTCCTCCGCCATCTTCCAAGTCTAATATTCCT
Organism: Nicotiana undulata; assembly: GCA_005239495.1. Classification (NCBI taxonomy): domain Eukaryota; kingdom Viridiplantae; phylum Streptophyta; class Magnoliopsida; order Solanales; family Solanaceae; genus Nicotiana; species Nicotiana undulata. The sequence goes on from MDKH01115090.1 coordinate 9,340, forward strand.
TCATCTTCTTCGTGGGCTAGGGCTTCTAGATCTTCATCCAGGAGTAGAGAACACAACGAACCACTTCGTGAACTGAGAGTCGATGAGATTGTCCCTGTCGAGTTTTCTTTTGTAAAGGATAGTGAAGCCATTAGTACACAACTTTCTTCCATGTCTTCACATGACAGTGCTGACCTTTATCCTACCCAAATTACAGAAGGTTTAGTGTCACTCATACGTAGAGATTGTTGTTGGAAGTCCGATTTTCCAGTTGTAGTTCCTAATGATAATCAAAGAATAACCTCTTATAGAACTGGGTATTCTTTTATATACACTTATCCCTTCACATTAGGATTCAAGCCTCCCATCGACCCTGTTACAATTGAATTCTGTCGATTTTTTAATATTTTCTTGGGACAGGTCGGTCCTCTTGTTTGGAGGGCAGTTGCATGCCTTAGATATTTGGCCAATTTGTCTTCCTCCCCTTTTACCTTCCATCACCTTATTCACCTCTATTCCTTGATGTTATTCCGCCAAGGAGTTTTTACTCTCGCGGCTAGGAGTAAAATAGTGTTAGTTATACTGGATGATGACAAGGATAAATGAGTGGTATGCTCGGTACGTTGCTGTCCCTACTGCGGGTTTAGGAGGTGAAGAAAATCTCCCCTTCCCTAAGAAGTGGAACTTTGCACGTGAGTACAGTTTTGCTCACTTTCCTTTTTTGTTTTTAATAAACTATCAGTACTGTGACTGTTTCTTTTTTCTTTTGCAGCAGCCATGGGAGCCGTCAAGAATGTGTCCGGTTTCGTGATTGGGTAGAAAAACTTTTGTTAATCGCTCCTTTAGAAGAACGTTCTTGGAAATACCTCTCTTCAAGGTTTGGTTGGAAAGTGAAAACCCATGGTAAGTGTTTTTTTTTTACTTATTTCTTTTCCCTTTTTGAGCTTATCTGATCCCTTTCATTTGTTAGGGTTTCCTGCTCATGGGATTTCTGCTGCTGTTGTGTCCGCTTCAAAACTTTTCCTGGCTAAGGCGGAGGAAATCATTGTTGGCTCCTCTTCGTCGAAAAGGAAGGCAAGTGGGTCTCAAACCTTGGAGGATGAAGAATAATATGAGGAAGGTTCGCTAATCCATAGGTCGAGAAGGAGGAGGGTAATCTCTGACGATGAATCTATCCCCATTGTTGATCCTCCCGTACCTGAATCAGAACTTTCCGTTCCTGATGATGCAACTCCCTCTCATGTTCATGAGTCAATTGATCAACTATTCCAGCAGGGTTTTGGTACAATTTCTGATGAAACACCTCTTGCTATTTTCCTTCTGTCTTCTCCTGCAGAACTTTCATTTACTGCTCCCGTTACTATTTCTGCTCCAATTGCTATTTCCACTCCTCAGCCTACTTTGCCCGTGGCTCCTTCATCCGCCCCTACTTCCGTGCCTTCTATTGTTGAAGTAGGGTCTTCCAGTAGGGGAGTGATGAAGCAAGTAATGGTAGAGGTTCCTGGGGGAGGCAGCCTCTTGAAGAAATCAGGCCAGGCTGATGTATGGTTAAAGCCCCTGATAGGCCCGGTCGAGAAGTCTAAGTTGGAAAGCCACAGCTCCTTAACTTGGATGAACGAGATTGTGCACTCGTCCCTAAAGGTATATCGTAAACCATCCCTGTTTCTTTTCATATTTTTTACCGTATCTAACTTACTCCTTTATGCAGATCAATCTTATTGGCACATAATTGATGAAAAGAGTTGTTCAAATGGAGCAGTTAGCAAATGACTACCATACTGAGGCTGACAATTAGAAGGATCAGTTCAAGAGTCTACAACTTGATATGTAGGCAATGGAGAAGGAGAAATGTACCTTGGAGCAGCAAACCAGAGTTATTGCAGTGAAACTGGCCATAGAGAAGGCATCTTCGAATCAAGAAGGTAAGGATAAAAGCATCTTGGAGTCTTCCTTTGCGGAGCATCTTTCCCATGCCACGAACTTTGTATGGTCCTTCCCAATTTGGATTTAACTTTCCTGCCGCAACTTCCTTTGTTGATTGGAAGACTTTTTTAAGAACGAAGTCCCCAATTTTGAAGTATCTGAGGTGAGCTTTTCTGTTGTAATATCGCTCTATAATTTGTTTTTGAGCTCCCATACAAATTAATACAGCTTTTCTTCTTTGCTAGAGTAAATCCAAATTTGTTCTCAACTCGTCGTTGTTTTTTTCTTCCGTTGCTGTTCTGAATTTTGTGCTTGGTTCACCAATTTCCACCGGTATTAAAGCTTCTGAACCGTAAGCAAGAGCGAATGAAGTTTCTCTCATGGCTGTTTTTGCAATAGTTCTGTAAGCCCATAATACTGCCAGTAGCTCGTCAGGACAATTTCCCTTGGCTTTTTCCAACCGTTTATTTAAATTCTTGACAATGATTTTGTTCGTTGACTCGGCTTGCCCATTAGCCATGGGTGATATGGTGATGACGTGATTCATTTGATTTGCCATCTTTCGAAGAATTCTGTTATTTGTGAGCCTATGAATTATGGGCCATTGTCACATACGATCTCCTTTGGTATACCAAAATGACATATTATGTGTCGCCATATAAAGCTTTTCACTTTTTTTTCTCGCACCTGTTTAAAAGCGTCTGCCTCCACCCATTTTGAGAAATAATCTGTTAATACGAGTAAGAACCCTACCTTTCCTTTAGCTGGGGGAAGAGGTCCTACTATATCCATTCCCCATTTCATGAATGGCCACAGTGACACAACTGAGTGGAGTAATTCTGCTAGTCGATGCATGTTGTTAGCATGTCGTTGACATTTGTCGCACCTAGCTATGAAATTCCTAGCGTCTTCTTCCATTTTAGGCCAATAGTACCCTACTCTGATCAAGGTTTTGACTAAGGATCTTGCTCCTGCGTGGTTTCCACAATGTCCTTCGTGTACTTCTTTCATCACGTACTCTATTTGATTGGGTCCAAGGCACCTTGCTAAGGGACCTCCAAACATTTTGCAGTATAAAGTATCACGAACTAGGCAGTACCGTGCAACTCTCTGGCGAAGTGCTTGAGCTTCTTTTTTATCTTCAGGCACAATACCATTCTGCAAAAACTTTACAATTTCATTTCTCCAATCCCAGGTTAAATTATTAAATGTTACCTCATTTTTTTCCTGGTCGATTTCTGAAAGGAATAAGTGTATCACAATAGCATTATCCTTATTTGTTACGTCGGTAACTGCTGTGAGGTTTGCCAATGCATCCGCTTTTGTATTTTCCTCCCTGGGTATTTGCATAACCTTCCATGAATGGAATTGTCTAACTAGGTCTCGTGCCTTTTCCTGATATTGTTGCATTCGAGCCTTTCTAGCAGTATAAGTCCCCTGCATCTGGTTTACCACTAGTTGAGAGTCACTTTTAATCACGATCTGCTCGATTGAGAGTTCTCGTACTAGTTCAAGTCCTGCAATGACAACTTCGTACTCTGCTTCATTGTTAGTTATGGGATAACATTTAATAGCCTATCTTATCTTTTCACCCATAGGTGATATTAAAACAATTCCCAAACCGTCTCCTTTTACATTAGAAGAGTCGTCAGTAAATAGGGTCCATATTCCTGGATTAGCCCCATTGAATATTTGTAACTCTTTTTCCACTTTAGGGATTATGCTAGTATTAAAATCAGCGACGAAATTAGCTAAAATTTGAGACTTTATTGCAGTCCTAGGTTGATAGATTATGTCATATTTGATAACTAGTGATTTGTACTACTATTTACTCCCTTTTTCTTAGGTTTTTGAGGCAACAATTGGTCTAATTAACCCCACATTTTGATGCAAATGGTTTGAATTGCAGGAACTGAGTGGATTTGTAAATATTGATCCAAAAGACCTCAAAAAGAAGCAGAACTTGCAAAATTCCAGGACCCGGCCAAACCGCTGTAGCACCCACTTTTCCGCTGCATCGTTTGTCCCATCGCTGCAGCGGATTTCTCTTTGCTGCCACACTGCAAAGTTCCGAGAGCTGGTTTTCAAGGCCATCCAAAGCACTACCAGCGCCAATTTTCCGCTGCAGCGTCCCATCTACCGCTGCAACGCTCAATTATCCGTGGGACGCGGTTGAAAAACTTCAGAGAGTTGGCCAAAAGGGGGATCCCGAATCGCGGTCAACGATAGCTTTTCGCTGCCGCATTTTAGTTGCCGCTGCAACGCTCAATTATCCGTGGGACGCGGTTGAAAAACTTCAGAGAGTTGGCCAAAAGGGGGATCCCGGATCGCGGTCAATGACAGCTTTTCGCTGCCGCATTTTAGTTGCCGCTGCAACGCATCATAAATCCGTTGGGCGCAAAGTGAAGAACTAGAGAAGGGCAAAGATGCAAAACCGCTGTAGCGGCCATTAATCCGCTGCAACAGAAGTCTCTACGCCCCAGCGCTCATAAATCCGCTGGGAGCGGATTCTCCGTAGGGGCATTTTTGTCCAGTATTTTCAGCCATGTATAAATAGATATTTTCTTCATTTTTAGGGTATGATCCGTTTGGAGAACACGTGAATAGTACTTTTTAGCCATTTTGAGTTAATTTAGCATAGTTTTAGCATTATTGCTTCAACTAGTATCTTGTAAATCACAATTATGAGCTTAAATTCATCTTCTACTTGTGTTTCTTCTTCATTCATAAGTAACTAGACCCATTAGCTAGGGTTGTGACCCAACCCTAGTGTGGGTACTTAATGTGTTTTCAATTTTAGAGTGATTATGTGTATGGGTAACCCAACCCTCTTGAGAAAGATGACCCAAGTCTAGGTAATTAAGCTAACAAAATATTGGGGTGAGCTCAAGAGGTTGATAGCCCCAATAAAGGGTGGATGCTAGAGATAGCGACACCCGATTTGAGCCAATTTGTGCGGTTCATGGAAACACCCAATTGTGCTTGAGAAAGCCAATTTGGGAAAAGTTACCCATATTACTGAGAGGTAGTGGGTGAGTGCATTAGCATGAGGTTATGCCATAAATCCCCATTTCACAATCTCATTCTAGATTTTAGACCCGTTAATTTCTCACCTAGGTGGAAGTTACAACCCTAGTCCCTTTATCAATTGAGAAAACCTTCAAAAAAAAATAAAAATAGTTAGCTAGTTCGTAATTTCAATTAGGTTAAAATCATAGTATAATTACAATCCCTTTTCATGAGAAGTGTAATTAAGAACACAACACGCTACTAGATCACTTAGACACTCGACTCCAACATATATAGCTCCCTGTGGATATCTATCCTGACCCGTTCGGGTAAAAGATGCATTGACCACCCCTGCCTTGCTACTCTTTAGTGGTATAGGTAGGCGCCGATCACTTTTTTGGCGGGGGCCGAGGAGTTATAACGGTGTTGATTATCTACGTGAATAGTGGTGTAGTGTGTTTTTCCTTCCTTCTTTTGTTAACGTGTGTGTTGAATCAATTCAGTTACTCATGGCGGACCATTTGGGTAATATTATTCCGGGGGAGGAGGTGTATGACAATGGATAAGATGAACTAAATCAAGTACCACCTCCAAGACGGGGTCGACAGGCCAATGTTAATGATGATATTCCAGGCCCTCCTCCGCCTCCACCTCCCAGAGTTGCCCCTCGTGTGCTTCCAAACGAGGGGTACTCCAATGCTATTGTCCCGCCTAGAATCTGGGCGGGCAACTTTCAAATCACAAATGTGATGCTGACACTTCTGGAGCAGCGTGGATACTTCACGGGAGCTCCCCACCAAAATGCTTACAAGCATTTGAAGGGCTTCGTGGATACCTGTTGGGGAAGCAAGCAAACGAACGTCTCAGAGGATGCCTTGAGGCTTAGGCTATTTCCCTTCTCTCTTCGAGGGAATGCTCTTGATTGGCTTGAGAGACTCCCTAACCACTCCATATCTACATGGGATGAGCTAGCAGACAAGTTCATTGCAAAAACTTTCTCCCCTAGTCACATGGCGGCGCTTAGAGATGAGATATTGGATTTCAAGAAAGAGCCAAATGAGCCTCTTCATGAGATTTGGGAGCGCTACAGGACAATGGTAAAGGAGTGTCCAAATAATGACATGATTGAAGCCATGATACAGTAAACCTTCTAAAAAGGCATAAATACCACCAAACAGTGTGTGGTCAATCAATTGGCTGGGGGCAACTTCATGAAGCTACCCTACAATGAGGCATGTGAGGTCTTAGATGAAATGGCTGACACTTCGTCAGCATTTCAAAGTAGAGCAAATGTGCCTCAGGGTGATCCAGGTGTTAATGGCTTTCATAATGAACTTCAAGAACATGGGAAAGCAATTGCCGAGCTTACCACCGCCATTAATCAACTTGCTAAGGTGCAACTTCAACAATTACAAGGGCCGAAGCAAGTGAATGGGGTAAATCTTTTGATACACAAGAGAAGACCTCGTGGAAATACAATGCAAAACAACAATGTTCAATGTGACCTAGTATCGAGTGGGTATAGTCAAGAGGATTCTTATGATAATCAAGATGAGGATGTCATGTATGCCAACAATTTTCAAGGACAAAGGAACAATCAAAGCAACAACCAAAATTGGAACAATCAAAGGCAAGGCAATTGGAACAATAATAACAACTCAAGCAATTGGGGTAACAACAACCAACAATGGGGAGGCAATAACAACAACAATTGGAGCGGGAACAATAATAACAACTCAAGCAATTGGGGTAACAACAACCAACAATGGGGAGGCAATAACAACAACAATTGGAGCGGGAACAATAATAACAACAATTGGGGTGGACACGGTAATCATGGGTCGGGCTTTCAAAGGGCCCCAATGTACCAACAACCCAACAATCCAACCCCTATCAATCACAAGGCCAAGGTTCCTCAAGTAATGATATAGGTAGAATTGAGCAAATGTTCAAACAAATGATGGAACACAATTCGGATTCAGATGCTCAATTTGCCTTCCATAACACCTCCATTCTAAATCTTGAAGTTCAAATGGGACAAATCTCACAAGAATTGAACATACGCTCTAAGGGAGCACTACCAAGTGATACGGTGGTGAACCCCAAGGGTGGAAACAACAACAACAATACCGATCACGCCATGGCGGTGACTACTAGAAGTGGATGAGGTGGTGAGGCTAGTTCTTCAAATCAAAAGAGAGTTATTGGTGATGATGATGACTCGCAAAATGATGAGATTCCAATTGAGGTTGAGCATGTAGTTGAGGAGCCAACAACTAGTGAAATGAGGATTGATATTCATGATCATGAGGAGGAAACTCAAAGTGACGTGAACCCGTCTAGGGAACACGTAATTGACATTCCCGAGCCGGTTGTGTCAAAAGCAAATGAACCATTGCCTAGGCTTCCTCCTCCCCCTCAAAGGTTGGCAAAGAAAAAGAGTGAGAACCAATTCAAGAAATTCATCGACATGATGAAAATCTTATCCATCAATGTTCCTTTGGTTGAAGCTTTAGAGAAAATTCCCGGGTATGCGAAGTTCATGAAGGACTTGGTCACAAAGAAAAGGTCAATGGAGTGCGAAATTATAAGGATGACTCACCAAGTGAGTGCAATAGTGCACTCAATGGCACCCAAGCTTGAAGACCCCGAGGCATTCACCATTCCTTGCACAATTGGTAGTGCGGATTTTGCCAAGGCATTGTGCGACCTCAAAGCTAGCATAATCTTGATGCCATATTCGGTCTTCAAAACCTTGGGGATTGGTCAACCTAGGGCTACCTCCATGCGTCTTCAAATGGCGGATCGATCTATGAAGCGGCCTTTAGGAATCATTGATGATGTTTTGGTGCGGGTTGACAAGTTCATCTTGCCCGCGGATTTTGTTATCTTGGATTGTGAGGTGCATTATGAAGTTCCTATCATCTTGGGAAGGCCCTTCCTTGCAACGGGGAAGGACTTAGTAGACGTGGAAGCCGGTGAGCTCACTTTCTGGGTGGGTGATGAAAAGGTTGTGTTCCACATTTGCAAGTCAATGAAGCAACCAAATAACACGGAGGTATGTTCTTTCATGGACCTTGTCACCGAGGTCATTATTGATGAAACAAGCTCAATGATAAATGTTGAAGACCCCGTGGAAGCAGCTTTATTGAATCGTGATGACATTGTGGTGGATGTATTGATCGAGAGTACCAATGCTCTACAAGGCATGGGTTCTTATTCATATGGTCCTCGAAAGTTATCCTTGGATTTGGAAAATCAGAAAACTACTCCGACAAAGACTTCAATTGAAGAGCCACCTATCTTGGAGTTGAAGCCACTTCCACCGCACCTCAGGTATGAATTTCTCGGTCATTCTCGTACTTTACCTGTTATACTTTCATCTTGCCTAACCAAATTGCAGGTAGACTCTACTCTCAAAGTGTTAAAAAGGAAGAAGAAGGCCATAAGATGGACACTTGCTGATATTCGGGGGATAAGCCCCGCATTTTGTATGCACAAGATCATTCTTGAGGATGGAGCAAAGCCTTCCGTAGAACACCAACAGAGGCTAAATGAGGCAATGCAAGAAATTATGAAGAAAGAAATAATCAAGTGGCTTGATGCAAGGGTCGTCTACCCAATTTCTGATAGTGCTTGGACTTCTCCGGTCCAATGTGTTCCAAAAAAGGGTGGTATGACCGTGGTACAAAATGACAAGAATGAACTTATTCCAACAAGGACAGTCACAGGTTGGCAGGTATGCATGGATTACCGCAAATTGAACAAGGTGACTCGCAAGGATCACTTCCCTTTGCCTTTCTTGGACCAAATGCTTGACAGACTTGCGGGTAGAGCTTTCTATTTCTTCTTGGATGGGTATTCAGGCTATAACCAAATCTTAATTCCTCCGAAAGACCAAGAAAAGACAACCTTCACTTGTCCTTATGGGACATTTGCTTTCTCCAGGATGCCTTTTGGATTGTGCAATGCACCCGCTACATTTCACTGGTGCATGATGGCAATTTTCACTGATATGGTTGAAGACTTTCTAGAGGTATTCATGGATGATTTCAGCATGGTTGGGGACTCCTTTGAGAAATGTTTGAACAATCTTGATAAAGTCCTCGCTCGTTGTGAAGAAACCAACCTAGTGCTCAACTGGGAAAAATGCCATATTATGGTTGAAGATGGGATAGTTTTGGGCCACAAGATCTCAAGGAATGGAATTGAAGTAGACAAGGCCAAGATCGAGGTCATTTCCAAATTGCCTCCTCCAACTTCGGTGAATGGAGTCCGTAGCTTTCTTGGGCATGCAGGGTTCTACCGGAGTTTCATTAAGGACTTCTCGAAGGTAGTGAATCCTCTTTGCAAGTTTTTAGAGAAATATGCCAAGTTGCACTTTGATGAAAATTGCATGAGTGCATTTGAGTTGTTGAAGCAAAAGCTAACCACCACGCCAATTATCACTGTGCCGGATTGGAGCTCTCCTTTTGAGCTAATGTGTGATTCGAGTGATGTGGCGGTGGGGGAAGTTTTGGGCCAAAGGGTGAACAAAATCTTTCACCCCATTTACTATGCAAGCAATACAATGAATTCCACCCAAATGAACTACACCGTCACCGAAAAAGAGTTGTTGGCTATAGTCTTTGCAATGGATAAATTCCGTCCTTATCTTATGGGTGCCAAGGTCATTGTTCACACTGATCATGCGGCGCTAAGGTATCTAATGATGAAAAAGGATTCCAAGGCTAGACTTATGCGGTGGGTGTTATTGCTTCAAGAGTTTGATTTGGAGATCATTGATAGAAAAGGGAGTGAGAACCAAGATGCCGACCATCTTTCCCGTTTGGAAGAGCAAGGGAGGCCAAGTTATGGTCTTGATATTGATGATAGCTTCCCAGATGAACAAATTCTCTCCGTCTATATGCAATAAATGCCATGGTTCACGGACATCGCCAACTACATTGTCACCGGTGTTGTCCCGTTTGAGCTCTCTTCTAACCAAAGGAAGAAGCTTAGACGGGATAGCATGGATTATTATTGGGATGAACCGTACTTATTCAAGATATGAAATGATGGTATCATTCGGCGTTGTGTGCCCGAAGAAGAGCAAGGGTCAATTCTTGAGTCATGCCACTCCTTACATTGTGGTGGTCATCATGGAGGGGCAAGGACCGCTTCAAAAGTGTTAAGTTGTGGTTTCTTTTGGACTACTTTGTACAAGGATGCTAGTGAGTTGGTCAAGCGGTGTGATGAACGCCAAAGAGTGGGCGGCATATCCAAGAAAGATGAGATGCCTCTCACTACAATTCTTGAGGTGGATATCTTTGATGTTTGGGGAATTGATTTTATGGGGCCCTTTGTTAGCTCATGTGGAAACACCTACATACTTGTGGCGGTGGACTATGTTTCGAAATGGGTTGAAGTCGTGGCTTTGACCAATAATGAGGCCCGAAGTGTGGTTGGTTTTCTAAAGAAGAATATTTTCACAAGATTTGGGACACCCCGTGCCATCATAAGTGACAGGGGGTCTCATTTTTGCAATAGGGCCTTTTATTCATTGCTTTCCAAGTATGGAGTCAATCATAAAGTGTCTACTCTATACAATCCTCAAGCAAGTGGCCAAGTTGAAGTGTCTAATCGTGAAATCAAGAATATTTTGGCCAAGACTGTGAATGCTAATCAGACTGATTGGTCCTGGAAGCTTGATGATGCTCTTTGGGCCTACCGGACCGCCTTCAAGACCCCAATCGGTATGTCTCCTTACCGGTTGGTGTATGGAAAGGCTTGTCATATTTCGGTGGAATTGGAGCATAAGGCACTCTGGGCATTGAAGAAATTGAACTTGGATTGGTATACAGCTGCAGATCTTAGAGTTGATCACCTCAATGAGCTAGATGAGTTCAGATTCTATGCATATACTAGCTCTTCTTTGTACAAAGAGAAAATGAAGTACCTCCATGACAAATATGCCAAATACCGGGAGTTCAAAGTGAGAGACTTGGTGCTTCTTTTCAACTCTAGACTTCGACTCTTCACGGGCAAACTCAAGTCCAAGTGGAGTGGCCCGTTTGAAGTTTTGTTGGTTACACCCTTTAGTGCTCTTGATCCAAAAAACAAAAATGGGGAGATTTTCCGTGTGAATGGGCACCGGGTCAAGAATTATTTGGGCAAATTTGAAGATAGCCACGTGATGGCTTTGCTGAAATTCTTGTGAAAATGGTAACCTGCATTATGCCGCGACGTTAAATAAGGCGCTTCTTGGGAGGCAACCCAAGTGTTTTCTTTTCTTTGTTTTGATTATTTTTGGTAGGATAGATTTTTTGTGAACTAACCAGTTGTGAAGTTGATGCAAGAGTTGATGGATGTAGTACATGTGAAAATTTGGAATCTGGGAAGAGTATACATTTCCGCTGCAGCGGTCTAAAAATCCGCTGACAACGGTGACCAAGTGCTACAACGGAAAACAACCGCTGACAGTGGTCCAATTGACCCCCAAATTAGGCTCTCTGAATCTCCACTCTGCTGCAACGTTTACTATTTCGCTGTCACAGAGTGTCATTCGCTGTGGCGATGGAATTCCGCTGCAGCGGTCAAGACAAAATTCCAACAGGTTTGAAAGACCAAAAGCGCGGTCATCGGTATAAATCCGCTGCCGCGGTTGGTAAGTCGGTCGTGGGTCCCAGTGCTCTAGTATATATACTGAGGGACCCTCTCCTTTTTACTGTTTTCACCCATTTGTTACCAAACCCTAATATTTACTGTGCCTTCACCCATTTGTTACCAAACCCTAATATTTACTGTGCCTTCACCCTTTTCACTGTTCACCTAAGAGTCTTAATTTCATCCTTCATCTACTAGTATGTTCCCTGTTTAATTTTTGTTAGTTTATTAAGTGTTCTTAGTTTTAGTTTATTTTCCTTTTATTTGTTTTTGTATAGAGTTAATACAACCCTAATGTTACAAATTGAATTGTTAGTATGTTTTACAATGTGGGGAAATACTTTCTGAGTTCTTATGTGGGTAAAAGGGTGATTCATCTGTGCAATTTCTTGAAAATTTTAAATTTTTGATGAACCCTAGCATTAGTGCATGTTGTCCACGACCTCCGCTGCAACATTTTAGAAGTCCGCTGACAGCGAAGGTCCAAATTCCTATGGTTGCAAATTGAGGATTCCGTTGCAGCGGACTAAAAATCCGCTGACAACGGTACTGTGTAATGCTACAGCGGTCCATAAAGCGCGGTCAACAGTTCCTAGTTTCAAAGAGTTCACCCTCAGATTAAGTCAAATTCTACTACAGTGGCCAGATTTTGGCGGTCAGCGGTGGCCAAACGCTGCAGCGGACCAAAAATCCACGGTCCGCGGTTGTGAGATTCAGAGAGGGGTAGTTTGAGTCCCATGAATTCCGCTGCAGCGATTCTTTTCCGCTGACAGCGGTTTGGTACTGAATTCACTGTTTCATTCAATACTTCTGCAATTATATCTGGTGCTTAGATACAACGTATTGATAATGTGTGCAAGGTGTTGCAGAGTATGGTGCGATCTATAGGTGGACCGGAAAAGCAACCTGGGAGGGGCGACCCTTCAAGAGGTAGAGGCAAGAGCAAAAAACAAAACTCATTGGGCCCAACTCAAGTTATAGGGAAAAAGCAAAGGAGAAAATAGCAAGTCCCTCAGAATCAGAGTCCAGTGAGTACTTGCCCTCCCGGGAAGCTTCGGAGGGTTAGAGCGGGGAAACTTTAGCAACTGCATTAGCAAAGCCTCAAAGACTAATCAACGAGCCCACTAGCTTAGAGTCTTCAGATGATTCCTCTAGCCACTCAGCCACTCCTTGGGAAGGCACATGTGCAGCCCGGTCGGTAGCTCATTCAGCAGCCCCTCCTTCCATCAACCTCGAGAGTTCAGACGAGGGCCCTGATGATGGGAGGGATGGAGACACCTTAGCACATGATGCTTGGTTGCAAAGGACCAGAAACCCCATAGCATGGGAGGATCGGTTTGTCTCTGAACCGGCCTACTATCAGTTTAGAGAAATTTGGCCCCGGAGATCTCTCATCCCAGAAAGGCCCTTCATCATCAAGGACCTCTTACCCCTAAATCCCAATGTCAAAAAGCAGTTCTTAGAAAGAGAGGGGTGGGACTTTTTCAACACCCGGGTGGTTAATGCGAATGAGTTTGTGGTGAAGGAGTTCTACACCAATGTGGCATTCACCAAAAAGGTAACTTACCTTACCAAAGTTCGCAACCTGAAAATCCTATACAGTGGAAGCGTTTTCAATGACTATGCGGGCTTCGGGAGGGTTGATGAGACTCAGTATTTGGAGAAGGTTAATCAGAAATATTTGGCTCGCTCGTGGTTGGCTTCCATCATTGCTGCTCCAGGGACTACCCCTGACTGGTTGGTTGGAGGCACCCTCATCAAGAGGAATACTCTGAGTTTTAAGGCCCGGGGATGGGCCACATTTGTATGCAGTAGATTAGACTATGTTCTACATGATAGTGATTTGCCCCTCTCCAGGGCGGTGATAGTAGGGGCTATTATGGACAGCATCCCGATCAACATCGGGAACATCATGTGCAGGGTGATAAAGCGGGTGGTGAAGAAGAATGAGTCCTCCTATACCTTCCCCCATTTCCTGACTATGTACTTTCGAGGCAACGAGATTTAGGGGAGGGATTTTGACACCTTTATGAAGCACCGGACAACTTTTTCTTGGTATCATTTGAAGGGGCCAGACAACCCCAAAGCAAAAGGGAAAGCCTCCACCTCTGCAGCCCCTGGTACTTCCACTGCCACAGAGCCTTCCGGTGCTGTTGAAGGCTCTGTTCCTTCTAAGGGGCCCACTACTGTTGTTGTCCCTGATCCTCTATTAGACCCTGCTGCACCTATACCAGTCTCAGTGCCCTCATCATCCACCTATCCTCAGACAGCCCTGAAGGTGTCCAAGACTCTGATTGGTATCACCAACTGGCTGCATGTAACCTTTTCTAGACTATCTGATCTTTCTTCTGCAGTGGTAGCCCAGTCAGCTCCAACGACGAATGCATTCCCTCCTACTCTGGAGAAAACATTGGAGAGCATGGTGGACAACCAGAAGAAGATTTTGGATACAATGGAGAAGCAACAAAAGGAGATCGATTATTTGGGGAAGTATGTAAAGAAAATGAAAAAGTTCTAGGATGCTTCAAACAAGGTGCAGAAGAAGATGCTTGAAACTCAGGAAGCTTTGGTGAAGGAGATGGCCAAGGTTGCTGCTGCGGGGGACATCCCCTTTGATCTTTTGCTAGGAGAATCCGGACCCGCTGACCCGGCTATGGATGAGGCAGACCTTCCGCCGGCTCCAGTTCGTAGAGGTGTCATTCCCCAGACGGAGGACATGGAGATCCAGTTAGAAGAGCCCGAGGGCCAAACTTCCACACAGGCACAGGACCCTCCTATCACCACTGGCGGAGCAGCTTCTTCATCTGCCCCTGTTGACCCTTCTCCTATGCAGTCTGAGGCACCTTAGGGAGTTCCTTCTTACTCACTCTCACCCCTATCCTCTGTTCTATATTTTGGTTTGGTAGCATTGAGGGCAATGCTAGTTTTTATTGGAGGGGGTGGCCTCTACTTGTTGATTGGTTGATTCAGACAATTTGATTGATTTTTGGGTTGTAATAACTGTGATACTCTCTTTATTTTTCTTATTTACATTTCCGTACTTCTCATTTTGGTATGTATATATTCAGATTCCTTACCCTATCATATGTATATATTCATCCCCTATTGTAAATATTCATTTTGTTTTTCGTATTTTCTACTTTATAACTACTTTAGCTCTTTCCAATTGTAGTCTAACTTCTTATTTTAATTAGTAGCTTCTTTTTAATTTGTAACTTCTTCTTTTCCTTTTTGCACTGTCAATAAGCCCCTGGTTTTCTTAAGGCCACGGTTCTTTCCAGGGGTGGAAATTGTGTGAACCGGGTGTTCTTCCCTATGACAGACGGTGTGACGACCTTCTAGATTGAGTCAATTTTAGTTTTTCTTTTTTCTTTTTGTTTTTGTTTTCTTTTGTTTCAGTAGTAATGAATAAATGTGATTCAAATAGAGCTTCACTTGGCACCAACAGATCTACATTAAATACATATTACAAATAAGGCTAGTTCTAGTTGTGACTCTTAGAATCTTGAGTTGACTGAATTTGTTGTCAAGTGGTGTTCATGTCCATATTTGAGTTTCAATTTGAACCAAGATTGTTGTGGGCCCTCGACTCGATACTCTTTAGCAATCCTGAAGCTTGTGAAGTGAGGTTTGAAATTACATAACCCGAGTACTGTGCCTATAAGTCTAGAACTTGCCCTGAGTGTTTGTCTAGGAGAAATCTTAAGTGAGCTCGACTTGTGAGATGATCATAGGCCTTCCTTGATTACCTATTGAATTTTAAAGACCTATTTAGCCTACCTTGAAAATAACCCTAGTCAACCCCTTTGAGCCTGAGCCTACTTGTTCAAAAACCATGTTTTAGCCTTCATCCGTTCTCTAAATACCCTCTCTTGGCACCCATAAGAATAGGCAAAAATCATAAGTTTGGGGGAGAGACGAGGAAATGAATAGTGAAGAAAGGCTTGGTTATAAAAAAAATGGGCCAAAGAAAAGGTTGAAAAGCATGGTGGACTAAAAAGGGAAAAGAAAAAGGGTGAAGTTTGAAAAAGAGGTTGAAATGATGAAAAAGAAAGAAAAAGGGAAGACAATGAGCCAAAGTAAAAAAAAGAGTGACTATGAGTCTCTCTAAATTCCCCAAGGAAAAATTTGTGACTCAAAGAGTCAAGA
>ML252305.1:3562-22373 GCA_005239495.1 Nicotiana undulata
AAATAAATATCAATATATGTCTTAGTTTCTCAACAAAATTGCACAAAAGATTAAGTACCAAGAGGAGATAAGTTGGTAAAATACCAACTTATCAAACCCCCAAACTTAAACCATTGCTTGGCCTCGAGCAATTCAAAAACTAAGAACATCCACAAGAATATGATCACTTAAGCTCAATGGCATACCAAATATCATTTCAAGTCAAGGAGTGTCAATCCAAGCACAATCTAATGACTTTGGTTGGTACTAATAATTAATCCAAGGCATATGAAACACTAACTTTTTGCACATTTTATTTCATTTTCAAAAAGTTAAACAACACATTAACCAAAGTAACAACCAAGTCATGACATTAAAGATTCACAATTTGCCTCTCCATCACAATTGTCTTCCCTCGCTCATTCCTTCCAATTGAAAATGGGATTAGTTTCACAACTCGAGTTTCATGTGCCCTCGCATTTTAAGAGAGAATCCCAAACTCATAAATTTCAATTCAAAACATAGAAGGGATGTCAAATAGAAGACCCAACTCTCTCTCACACAAAGATGTTCAAATGCACACAAGTGGTACCATAGGCTTGCCCTTTATGTATTTCTCCACTAATGTAGACATACTTGGTTCAAAATCAATTAGGACTTAAAGGTTATAGTTTAGGCTTTTGGTTAAGGTAGGGCACAATTTGGTAAAAGTGACTCAAAACCTCCCTAAGCACTACACTTCTTCAAAAAAAATCAAAGTCCACTTCCTTCAAGGATTTTTTCATCCTTTCTTTTCTCTTCTTTTTATTTTTTATATCACCTAGTCTTCCTTTTATTCATATTTTCTTTATGTATATATATATATTATTATTTTTACAACACTTTTCACTTTTTAAGAAGCCTTCGTATCACAACTTTTTCAACCTCCACCCCCAAACTTAGGCTTTTAGCCTATATTCATACTTTAAATCACTTAGGGAGGTATGGTTTCACAAGAATAATTTGTAACATGGTTGCCAAGGAAAAAGTTAAAAAGCTGAAAAGGGTTGACTAGGGAAAATATTCATGGGTAGGAAATTTAGGAACAAAAATGGTTCAAGGAAGTCCTAACATCATTTTTCAAACCAAGTTAATCTATGATTTCGCCTTGAAGCACATTCCGGGCAAGTTCTAGACCACAAGTGATGCAACAGAATTTTACAACTAAAGCTCACCACACATGGCACATGAAAACTCAAATAGAATACAAATCCAAAATCCAATTGGAACTAATGAAACTCAAGGAAGTCACATGTAGCCTAAAAAGCTATTTAGTGAATTAAAGAGCTAAAATTAGAATCTAAAAATCACAACAAGGAGCATTCTTATTATTTCATATATATATATATATATACCAGTCACATGTTGGCTTATGACACAAGGATACACCCCAAAAACCAATTTATTTACACCTAACTACTAAACTAACTAAAAAAACAAAACAAGACTAATACCTTAAGAAAGTTGTCACGCCATCCATCATAGGAAAAAGTCACCCGGTTCAACACAAACAAATTTCCTTGGAAAAGAATCGTGGTAGAAAGAAAAACCAAGGAATTTCATCAATGCTACTATAAATGAAACCTACACAAAAACAAAAAAAAACACAAATAATAACAATAAAAAAATAAAATTACAAAGAAAAAGCAAAAGTGCTAAATACTACTACGAAAGATAAAAATCAAAACACAAACAACTAGCAACAAAAATACAAGCCACAACATGATATTATAAATAAACTAAAAATGTTATCCAATCCACACAAGTCACAAGAAGTATGTCATGCTCCACAACATAGATAACATATGAGCCACCCCCCAACCTAAAGTGTTGTATTGTCCCTAATGCAACTAATCAAAACAAGGTAAAATGAAGGAGGTGCTCCCTGAAACTGCATCACTCAGAGCTGGAGGTGATGGGGAATTTAAGCTCCAAATCTGCATCATCCTCATCCTCATAATCCTGTGAGCCNCATGGTTGCCAAGGAAAAAGTTAAAAAGCTGAAAAGGGTTGACTAGGGAAAATATTCATGGGTAGGAAATTTAGGAACAAAAATGGTTCAAGGAAGTCCTAACATCATTTTTCAAACCAAGTTAATCTATGATTTCGCCTTGAAGCACATTCCGGGCAAGTTCTAGACCACAAGTGATGCAACAGAATTTTACAACTAAAGCTCACCACACATGGCACATGAAAACTCAAATAGAATACAAATCCAAAATCCAATTGGAACTAATGAAACTCAAGGAAGTCACATGTAGCCTAAAAAGCTATTTAGTGAATTAAAGAGCTAAAATTAGAATCTAAAAATCACAACAAGGAGCATTCTTATTATNNNNTGACTTGTTTGGTACCAATATGATTTAAACCTTGGCATATAAAAATTTTGAGCTTTCAAATACAATATATATATATATATATATATATATATATATTGTATTTGAAAGCTCAAAATTTTTATATGCCAAGGTTTAAATCATATTGGTACCAAACAAGTCAAATGTTGGCTTATGGGCACAAGATTACACCCCAAAAACCAATTTATTTACACCTAACTACTAAACTAACTAAAAAAACAAAACAAGACTAATACCTTAAGAAAGTTGTCACGCCATCCATCATAGGAAAAAGTCACCCGGTTCAACACAAACAAATTTCCTTGGAAAAGAATCGTGGTAGAAAGAAAAACCAAGGAATTTCATCAATGCTACTATAAATGAAACCTACACAAAAACAAAAAAAAACACAAATAATAACAATAAAAAAATAAAATTACAAAGAAAAAGCAAAAGTGCTAAATACTACTACGAAAGATAAAAATCAAAACACAAACAACTAGCAACAAAAATACAAGCCACAACATGATATTATAAATAAACTAAAAATGTTATCCAATCCACACAAGTCACAAGAAGTATGTCATGCTCCACAACATAGATAACATATGAGCCACCCCCCAACCTAAAGTGTTGTATTGTCCCTAATGCAACTAATCAAAACAAGGTAAAATGAAGGAGGTGCTCCCTGAAACTGCATCACTCAGAGCTGGAGGTGATGGGGAATTTAAGCTCCAAATCTGCATCATCCTCATCCTCATAATCCTGTGAGCCACATAGTGAACTCAGCTTGGGCATCATCCGCGACAGGAACTTGCTTTTCTTCTTTTCGTGCTCCTTGAATTTTCTCTGTCGCCTTTCAAGTTTTCCTTGTCGCCTGCTCATGTCATCTAGTCTGCTCTTGATTTCTTTTTGCTCTCGCACTACATCATCCAAGGTCTGTGGATTCTTCTTACCAGACCCAGTCGAAGTGCCCTCACCAGATGGAAGACCTGCAACAAGCTGTCGAATCTGAGCATCTACACCACAGATCTGATGGGAAATGTGGCGCATAGTAGGGGGGCCATAAGAAGGGGCTCTATGGGGCCCTGTGACCCTGCTGCATCTGTGGAGGCACCACCAGATCCCTTTGTGGTCTCGTCAAACTGACTGAATAAAGGAGAATTCACATCAATCCTTCTCTTCTTCTTCTTCTTGCCATCGGGCCCCTTCCGAAGCAATGGGTAAATTGCCACGGCAGGGTCATTTTCCACATCAGTCGGGTATGGTAGCACCTGAGCATTATAACACAGTTGAGTGATCAAAGAGGGGAAAAATAGGCTGCTAGACCTTCCATTGCACGCTTCCTCGATCTCGCTCACAATGTGCTGGCCCACGTTCACCGGTAAGCCATCCATAATATCAGCGATCATTAACGCCTTTTCAAGCGTCACCTCAGTCTCATTCCTAGTCGGCAAAATCCTGGCACAAATAATAGATAGCCAAATTTTGGCTTCCGCAGTGAACTCTAGAGAATCAACCCCTTTATGAATTCTTGCCCAAGTCGGCTGCACCCCATGATGAAGCTTTTCCACAAACCAATCTTCTCCCCTCTCTCTTTCCCTTGCCCTGTATAACTCATTATCCGCATCAGGAAGCCCATAGTGTGCATTTATCACCCCAGGCCCAAAGTCTATCCGCTTTCCTCTGACAAAAGTGAAAACATCTCCCTGGAAATTTGTTCTCACGGCATTAGCATAAAATTCGCGAACTATTGTATAGTTCGCGTTGATTGGCTCAGGAGCAAAGCATATCCACCCACTATCGGTCAGTCGCTACAGAAAATCTGGCATCATAGCATCGAGTTTGTCTAGATGGATTCCCCTTTCTTTGACAATGCTCTTTGACATGAGCCTGTCATAATTCCTTTCACACTCGGGCACCGTGAATCTCGTTGCATCAAAATACTCTTCTTCCACAGCTGGGGGAATAAACTCTTGCACATTGTCAATATTTTCCGAGGCCATTTTGTGCACAAAGTACCTACAAATTGAAACCAAATGTTAAAAGCATTAACAGGTACCTTATACACAGTATTACAATGTTTTTAGGCCAAAGAAAAGGGCCGCGAAGCAACAGCACAAAAATCTGTTGAGCTACTGGTTCACTGCCAATACTGGAAGGCAGTGCGATCGCAGCAGTATAAATGTAATCGCAGAAGGGAAAATTCTGGGCTACTACTGGCAGCACTGTGCGATCGCGGACAATTCTATGCGATCGCACAGTGTATTTTTTTTACCTGGCAAATTTTTGACACAGTGCGATCGCAGACAGTGCAATGCGATCGCACAGGGTATGTTTCACCCAGTTATTTTCTTTCTCTTGGGCATTTATTCAAACACACATAGGGCACAGACTTTGCACACCCATTTTTAGGACATTTAAGCACAGATTTGGCCCGGATTTTTGTTCAAAATTCCCACAAGTTCACTCAACCAACCTCACCCAACAAGCAATCACACTATCAAACTCAAAGAGAAACAAAATCTCTAAAAAAAATCATAAAAGATAGAGATGGGGAAAGAAGAAAGGTAAGTGTTTATTTACATTCACACAAAAATTAAAATTTGTTAAAGAAAGAGTAGAGTGTGAGAGTCACATACCGGAGAGATTGACCTTGATTAATTACGTGAAATTGAAAGAAGAAAGCCTTTTGAGGAATTGTGAGGGTATGGGAGTAGGGAAATCTGTTTTGGGTAGGAAGATGGGCAAATGGGCGGTTACAGTGTTAAATGTCAGATTTCTTTACCTGGAAGCAATGCGTTCGCACATATGAAACTGCGATCGCGCAGTTTAAAGTTTTGGCAGTGTATGCGATAGCATTGTTAACTATGCGATCGCAGAGTACACTGGAGGCTGACCACTATGCGATTGCACTTGTTGTTCTGCGATCGCATAGTGCAACAGTGTGCTGCACTGCAATTTTATTGTACCAGCACTATTTTGTGGCCGCCCGATCATCCCGACCTGCTCAAATTAACTCCAAAAATTATGAAACTTGGCAGATTGGTTAGAAAAAATATAATAAGCTATTATAAAAAAGAATTTTATAAACAACCAAAAATTTTGAAAAACGATGGGTTTCCTCCCACCAAGCGCCGCATTTAACGGCGTGGCACGACGCAATTCATTTTACCACTTTTCTCGCCACTTGGATGATATGAATTGGGCACCTAGCTTGGAGTTAAGCTTGTGACCACAGGAGGTGGGGGGTGGTAAGTAGATGATCGAGTCAAGCCTCAATTTCTTCATTTTGCACTTCTTGGCTCTCATGTGAGGAATGTCATTTTGTTTTCTTGTTTCCTCAAATTGCAAGATGTATGGTATGAAATTTTCCTCCTCGCAACACTCCATTGATTCGTGTAGTTGAACTTCCGTTTTACCACACAATTCCAATGTTGATAAATGCTTGGAATGTGCCTTCAAACTTCCAACTTGCAAATTTTTCCGGATTTTGACATCCTCATTTACCCCCGGAATAGAGTCAATTTCAACCAAATTTTCAATCACCCCGGTTGACTCTAATTCCCTATTTTTCTTGGCATCTCTAACACTCATGGAGTCGGTTGGGGGATGTTCAAGTATTGATTCCTCACTTTCAAGAATGGCCCCCGACATGAGCATCATCTTCTCATTTTTAGCATTTGAGAATTCTTCTTGGTTTTGTGCAAGTGTCAAGCCATTTTGGAGACTATTCTCCAAAAGATCCTCCAAGGCATTTTGCTCATTGTGTCATCCCTCAAGTAAACACTTCAACATGAGCTTGAACTCTCTATTTCGACCATGCTCAATTTCCTCCACTTCTTCACCCCTAAAGTTTCCATCACAAAAAGTAGATTCATCATAGTGGGGGCTTGAGGAAGGGACGGACAACTTTACACAATCATACCAATGACCATTTTGGCAACCATACCTATCACAAATACTCCACTCATAGGTTTGAGATTTTGCGCACAATCTGTCCCTGGGAGAATTTAAACAATTTTGCCACGAGTGTGGTCTTTCACAATAAGAACAAGGGCCATCAAAGTATGAACATGTCACGACCCAAAAATCCATGAGGTCGTGATGGCGTCGGACACCACTGTCAGGTAAGCCAATCATTAATTAATAGAAGTAAATTCCAGTTTTAGCATTTTTGAAATCGTTACTTTTCACTTTAGTACATAATAATGGGATAAAAATCCAATACAAAAATATGATAGTTTAACAATCCATTAAAATGAAATACACCCCAGAACCCGGTGTCACGAGTGTATGAGCAAATTCTAAGAATTTATACAAATACATAAAGCTTGTCCGAAATACAGGTTGGACAAGGAATTTAGAAATGAGAATACAGTACATAGAGGGAGACTCTATCGGCTGCAGGTCGTCTCCGGGTAATACAGCTCGTCTAAGTCTCCAAGTCAGCCATATTGCTGTGAAAGTACCTGTGCAACAAAATCCACATCAAGTGTAGTATGAGTACGAAAACAACGTGTACTCAGTAAGTATCCCGCCTAACCTCAGAGAGGTAGTGACGAGAGGTCGAATTGACACTTGCTATAGGTCGGCCTAGTATAATTTCAATGAGACACTAAGCATGAGTATCATAGGCAGCTTTAATAATAATCGGGGAATAAGAAATATCAATTTGATTCACGTTTAACACATTAAACCTTCGTCATTTCAGTCGGCAATTAAATAATAATCAGGAGTAAGAAGTATAGACTTATCTCACATTCTTACATATCTATTCTTATCCTTTTTATCTAGAAAATTCATAACTCTTTAGACCAATAAACAAGTATAAGTCATAGGAAATATGCAGCATTTATCATGTGCAAACAAATTGCCGAGGGTCGAACGGCGCGGACCAACAATAATAAACTGTGCACTGCTGAGGTTCGAACGGATCGAACCATAGATGCATCTATTACTCCGCTCGCGAATCGGTCATGCGACGCGGATGACATAATTATAAGGCTACCCCGCTCACAAATCATACATGCGACACGGGTGCTCATATGTACATGTATTCACACAATAGATCCATATTTCATCAGGAAAGCAGTTTCTTAAAGAAGTGATAAAATTCTCTTTAGGTGAACATGAAGATATAGTTTAAAACATTTCTGGAAATTCATTTTCCAAGTTTAACAAGGTTTTTAAACATCAGTGGTTCCTCCGGAACACAATTATACACGGAAAAATCCATTTTTCTTCTAAATTGGTTTAGGGAAGTAAGTTCTGGTTCTTTTAAATATTCAATTACTAACTCGGTAATATCACCAGATTAATATCATTTATAGAATCACAAGTATAAAAATTAAGGCATGTTAGTGGGTCCTAGACTACCCGGACATAGCATAACAGTAGCTACGCACGGACTCCCGTCACCTCGTGCGTACGTAGCCCCCGCAAATAATTGCATATATTTATTTAGTTCACCTAGGGGGACAATTCCCCCTCACAATTTTAGAAAGGAGACTTACCTCGCTCCGAAACTTCATAACTGGCCTCCAAGCCCTTCCGACGACTCGAATCGTTGCAAAAATGCTACAGAACTAGCCAAATAACGGCAAACTAATGAGAATATACTCTAATACTTGTTAACAATTCACCTAGAAGCCAAGGCCAGAAATTCTATATTTTTTGCTTTTGTTAATGATCATTGCTGCATTGCTAAATTCCTTTCTAAACTGGTAAGTGTTAAACCCTTTCTGCTTTATTACTCATTTAATATATTACTGTTATTAGACTAGTTTCTTTCAGTATTTTAGACATGTTAATCTCAGTAGATTAGTTAATGAAATCTGCTTAACTTTGTATGATTTAAGACCATCTTTTAGTATTAAGCATGTTTTTATACCTTTTCCTAAAAACTAGTTCACCATGTATACCTTAGCAGACTCACAAGCTTGTTATTAAATTTGTTATCATATGACTTATCTGATTATGTGCTCATTATGTTATAATCTCTTTATTTATTCCTATGAGTAAGTAATGTTTTCCTGACTCATTATTGTTCAATGAACTTCCCTTCTATGAAGTGTCCTAATTTGAATTCTTTACTGCCTTTTGTGAAGCATGCTCATGAACTGATTCTTATCAGTTTTTGACTTTGTTAACTTCCAAACTTGTTAGTTTCAAGTCTGCTTGGTTAAAAGATGTTTGTCCATGTTCTATGTATGATTCTATCCCTAAGTGTACTTCCCAAACCTGTCCTGCACTCTTTTTGAATTCTAATTTTTTGTTGGATGAAATCTAAAATAATCTAAGTACTGTCCCCCAGCCTTCCTGGTGTGAGCACTGCTCAGGGTTCATATGAGACCCTCGTGAACTCTGACACACCAGGATTTGGTCCATAGTTTTCCTTGAATTGGTTCTGATCTTTCTCCTATAGTGTGAGCACTGCCCGTGGTTCGTGAAGCCCTTGGGAACTCTTACACACTAGAGAATTGGACTTGGTATGCATATCCTTGAAATAGAGTTGAATCATTCACTGTTGGTCACTATGAACATTGGATATTGGATTTATTGTGAATTGAAGGCTTGGCCTGTCCAGGTGTATTTGGTCCTGCTGCAGGCTTCCTATAGTCTATATACTTTGTAATTCATTCATTCGATTCTGGTCTATAATAATTATTTGTAACAACGAGTGGGGAAATAATAAATTGGGGAAATGGGCTTATTTTTTATACTTGTATGAAATGGGTAGATAACATGCATATAGGTGCTTACTATTATTGTTAGATAACCTCCCTATAGGTTTTACATTTTCAAAGAAATATTCTGCAAATTGTGTAAACCTGCCTAGATGTTTATTATGTTTGCCATCGCGTGTTATGTAACCTGCCTATAGGGATTTACTTTGACTCAAATAAGTTCTATGAATATCCTGTCTACTTTGCTTTACATGATTAGACACCATGCCTATAGGAAATAAAATAACTAAGTTCAACTTACATTACAGCGTATTCGAATCTGCCTCTTTATAAATCATGCATGTAGGTTTAATTGTCACATTCACCCAGTTAATACGCATGTCTTTAGGAGTTAATAGCAGTTTCAACCACCAAAGGTAGAACTCATGCCTATAGGGGTAACTATCATCTGTGCTAAATATTAAAACTCAAACTCTATATGGTGTCTTGCAAAATGTCACAAGAAAGCATGCCTATAGGAACAGTTAAGTAATTCTGAATATCTTTTTGTTGTTATCCCTGTCAACTGTTGAATAAGTCACCTAGATAACATGCCTATAGGTTTAAACGCTTCCAATTGTAATCAGTAGGCAATTACACAGTCACATAGAAATTATTGTCATGAACTGCTAGCATGTTTAAAATCCAGAATCGCGTAGAAATCATGTCTATAGGATCTAACAGCCTTAACTGTTAAAATTGTCAACACGCCAATCTATTTGCGTGCATTTTCTTCCTAATATACGGAGGCTAATCTGAGCCCTTTATTTGCTTTTGTATGATAAGTCTAACTTGTTCTTTGTATGTCACCTAGTTTTACCATTTTGAGCAACCTAAGTTGAGTCTAGAACCATCCAAAGTAGAGGTCCCAATGCCTCCAGGACCTTTGGTAAGGGACGGGTAGTGCACGCATAGGATACGATATAGATCAATTAGAGCGCTTTAGGTAAATAACTCAAAGATAGTAATCGGGTAGCTGGAGATGATAGTTTGTGCCCGCTGAATAATATGAGTAACACCCCCGTCTTGGGGGAGTTACGAAGTATTATTATGTTGCACGGGGTGATCCTTTAGGATAAAAAACTAAGGACCCCCCATCCCTGTCAAATAATTCTCTCGCTTCTTTATTAGACTAATTCACATGATTCAAGTTCGGCCGGGACCCACCGTTGTGGACCTCGAGGAGTGCCTAACACCTTCTCCTCGAGGTAACTTGAGCCCTTACCCGATCTTTGGTGACGCAACTAGTTGTCACGACCCCAAATCCTAACAGGTCGTGATGGCGCCTATCGTGGAACTATGCTAGCCAACCATCACATTACTACGCTTTTGTTCAATTATAACAGTTCACGATCTAATAATAAGCATGCAACCATGACATTAAATAATATAAATAAGTCTTAGCGTTCCCATATTATCCTAAACAAACCTCCCAAGAACTGGAGTCAATAGTCATGAGCATCTAAGAATGAATAAATCTACCTCTACTAAAACTATGATATATGTCTCTGAATCAAATGTTAAAGCTAAATAAGGAATGGAAATGGAGAAGTTGTGGACGTTGGACGGCTACCTCGAAATTCCGTGAACTGTTGGTAACGAACAAGGCAGCTACTTCTCCAAACCGGTACCTAGATCTGTGCACAGAGGCACAGGGAGTCTTTATGAGTACGCCAACTCAGTAGTAATGAAAATAAATCACAGTCTGAGAAATATAAAACACACAGTACATGTACACAATTTCACAAAAACAGGTAAAACACCAAGTCACCAGGTAGTATTCATCAAATACATAAGTTCGAAATCAGTTTCCAGAAATCCTTTGAACCAAGTGTAATATCAGAATATCTCAGTAAAATTCTCAGTAAAAACCAGTTTGAAAGCGAAGTAAATCATAGTTCGAAAAACTTAGTAAAATCATCATAAAATTGCCCCTCGGTCCATAATCATTTCTCGTAACAATATTTTTCAGTATTAGCCCATCAGGCAACCTCACAATCACTCTGCCCATCGGGAAACCTCACAATCACTCTGCCTCGGGAAACCTCACAATCACTCTGCCTCGGGAAACCTCACAATCACTCTGCCCATCAAACAACCTCACAATCACTCAGCATAAGCCCCGCAAGCATCACTCATTAGGTACCTGCGCTCACTGGGAGTGTGTACAGACTCCGGAGGGGCTCCTACAGCCCAAGCGCTATAATAGCCACAGCATGGCATAAATCACACACTATATAGGCCCGCAACCTCACTCATATCATATCATCTTCACAATATAGGCCAGCAGCCTCACTAAGTCAGACACTCTCAGTTTGCCCCTCAGGCCATAAGTATACCGGGTTCTCGACCCAAAAATAGTGTTTCATTTTCAAGAAGTAGTATCAAAATACTCTGAGTGTCAAAACAGTTTCACAGAAAAGACTGAGTAAAAATCATAACATATCAGTGAGGATAATAGTAAAACATCCCCCAAGGGGTAAACAANCTTACCTCAAAACTAGCCCGAAATTACTTCGCAATGCATTTGCCTTTCGAATCAACTTTCGGATGCTCCAAATCTACCAAGTTCAGATTTTTATCATCAAATTATGCTCAAGGAATAAATTCTGATTGAAAAATATCGAATTTAGCTCAAAAATCCAAATTTGGTCAAAACCCGACCCCCAGTCCCGCGTCCCGAAACTCAGAATTTTTTATACAAAGTTGTTCTTCATCATCTCACGAGTCCGTACATATAAAGAACACCAAAATCGGAGTTCGTTTGACCCCTTAATTCGACCCTTAAAGGTCACATAATCTCAAGCCCTAAAACTAAATTTTTCCTACTGATTTTCCATGAATTTACACTGGTTTTATGTTCTATAATCATCCATAATCGAGTTTTAAAAATCAAAACACTTACCTCTATGAAGAACAAGGATTTCCCTCTTCAAATTTCGTCCCCAAAGCTCTTTTTTGTACAACAATGGTGCAAAATTATGTTTAGGTCGCGGAGATTTAACTTATATATATGCCCAGGTATTTCCGCACCTGCGACCCTCTTAACCGCACCTGCGCGACAGCACCTGCGGTCCTTTAACCGCACCTGCGACCCCCTACCCGCACCTGCGGTCAAATTTCCGCAGGTGCGGAAATCTCTGTGATTTCAATCCAGCAGCTTTTTGCTGCAATTTCCAACTCCGAAATTCCCGTTAACCATCCGAAATCAATCCCGAGCCCCTCGGGACCCCAACCAGCTTACCAACATAACCCATAACATCATTCAAACTTAGTTGCACACTCAAAACACCAAAACTAACACCAAAACACCAAATTCACATCGGATTCAAGCCTAAGAACTTTGATATTTCTAAAATCCACCAATGATGCCGAAACTATCCAAAACAACTCCGATTGATCTAAAACTTTGCAGACAAGTCAAAAATGACATTATGAACCTGCTCCAACTATCGAAATTCTATTCCGACCCCGATAGCCTATATTGCACTGCCAACCGGAAATCACCCAAAAACTAACTTTGCCAATTCAAGCCTTATTCTACACCGGACATCACAAAAATATTTCGGACACACTCCTAAGTCCCAAATCACCTAACGAATCTATTCGATCCATAAAATCTGCATTCCGAGGTCGTTTACCAATAAGTCAACTCTCAGTTGACTTTTCTAACTTCAAGGCTATTTTTAAAGACTAAGTGACTAATTTCTCATTATAACCATTCCAATTTCAAGACTATCAACTCTAACATATCAATAACGGTATAATAAATATATAACCAGTCAAATACAGTAATTATAATGCAGATTCTACGTAACGACAGACCGGGTCGTTACACTAATAAACCTGAGTCAATTGCAAAATAGGTGCCCTAACGCACCTTAATCCGTTAGGTGGCGACTCTCTCCTTTAATAACCCATTCCTTCCCTTTTAAAAGATTTATCAATGTCGAAACCCGATTTCACGAGAAAAAGGGGCCGCGACAGGGATTTTAGCCTATTATTTGCTCTCTTTCACTTATGTTTTGGGCCAAAAATGCGTGAAGGTATTCCCGAAAACTAACTTAATCTGCTTGCTTGCAGGGTTTATTCAAAATGAGCCAAAGAAACCATAATCAACTCATAAAGGAGTCAAACTTGAACAAAGACCAAGACTGGGCAAAGAGTTGTGGAACGCGGACCGCGGCAGAAAAGTGCGGTGGCGAAAGTATAACACGAACGCGTCAATAAATTCGCGGACCGCGAAATGGAGATTCAGAGAAGTGGTTTTGAGCACAGACTTGGACGCGGAACGCGTCATAAAGAGGCGGCCGTGAAAGTAATTTAGCAGCCGTGATTGATATTCTGTGGACCGCTGTTAATAAGGATCAGAGATTGCATAATTCAAGCATAAATGATAAAGGCGGTTCGCGTCAAAATTACGTGGCCGCGGAAGACTCTCACGCGGATGCGGTATAAATTATGTGGTCCACGAAACAAGGCTCAACCCAGTCCCAGATATGAAGAAACGCGGACCGCGATAAAAATTACACGGCCGCGGTTAGAATTACGCGGCCGTGAAACCTTCGTAGGGGTATTGTTTTCCAAAAATTTTAGCCTAGTATAAATAGATCTTTTTGTCAATTTTAGGTTATGTTATGTTTTTGCTGAGTACGTGAGACGGCTAGATTTTCCTATTTTGGCAATTTTGTACAAGTACCTTCAAACATTAGATTTTCACCTTTTACTTTAATATGATGGATTATATATACTCTTTATCTTTGATTTTTGTTGTTATTATGAGTAGCTAAACCCATAGATAGGGTTTTGACCCAACCCTAGTGTGAGTATTTAATGGGTCTTGAATTTTAGGGCTTGATTGTTTATGGGTTAGTGATATCTAGCCTAATTCATACTAGAATTGTAGAATTAGTGGTTGCAGACATTGATTCATGCCTTTATGACTTAGGCTCTTCTTAAGAAAGAGGGACTAAGTCTAGGAAAATTAGGCTAACAAGGAGTTGGGGTGAATTCAAGAGATTGATAGCCCTAATTAAAGGGTTAAACTTAGAGATAGTAATACCCGACTTGAGACAATATTATTTGTATTGCATGAACACCCATTTGGACTTGAGAAAGCCAAATTAGGCAAAGTCACTCAAACTACCGAGAGGTATAGAGTGAGTACTTGTGTGTGATGGTTACATTATGACCCCAATCAAAACAAGTTTGTCCTAGAATCTCGATACCCGTAAGATATTTACCTAGGCGGAAGTCACTACCCTTGTCCATTTAAACACTTGAATACTATCACCAAAAATATTGTACTTAGATTTAATCTTAGCATACAATAGAAATAGAAATAGAAGTAGAAGTATAATCAAACCAATCATGTTTGGAAATGCAATTAGGAACAACACACGCATATAGATTTAAATAGATACCTAACTCCAAATCAATTAACTCTCTATGGAAATCGATACCGACCTTCTTAGGTAAAACTTCATCGACCATCCTCGCTAATCAATAGTGGTGTAGGTTTGGCACCAATCAGCTATAACCGTTTCGGAGTATACTATCAGGTTCAACGAGTTTTCCAAACATGCACTAACTTTACTCTCCACAGTCAGAGAGCGAGTTCGTCAATTTATCGAGGGGCTCAACCACGGTATTAGATTCAGCATGGCTCGAGAGTTTGAGATTGATACCCCATACCAGCAGGTGGTCGAGACTACTCGTAGATTTGAGGGTATGTGGGGCCGGGAGAGAGGGGAGAGGGAGGCCAAGAGGCCTCGAGATTCTGGCACATATAACAGTGCTCACGCCCCAGTTGTAGCTCGACATAGTAAAGGCAATGTGATTCGTCCTGTTCATTCATCATTTCTAGCTTCCAGTGGTATTCCGGCTACTCCAGGTCTCAGGTCACCCATTATGCACCATCATTGTCTAGTGCACCTCCTATACGGGGTGCTTTCAACGATCAGTCCAGCTGACCAGGAACGATCCAATCTCAGTAGACATGTCCTCCGAGAGCCTGTTTTGAGTGTAGTGATACTCGTCATATGGTGAGGGACTGGCCCAGACTCAGGAATGGTGCATCTCCGTAGACTACTTAGGCTCCACGTATTCCACAAGGTCCCCAGACTTCTCAGTTCGTGGTTGCCGCACCAACTGTCACTCCACCTACACAGCCAGCTCGAGGTGGAGGCCAGGCAGGTAGGGCTCACCCTAGAGGGAGAGGCCATGCCAGATGTTATGCTCTTCTGACTAGGACGGAGGCGGTTACTTATGACTCAGTCATCATAGGTATTGTTCTAATTTGTCATCGAGATGCATCAGTCTTATTTGATACAGGCTCCAGTTATTGTTATGTATCATCCTACTTTGTTCCATATTTGGGAATATCCCATGATTCTTTCAGTTCTCTTATCTATTTGTCCACTCTTGTGGAAGATTCCATTATTGTTGAGTGTGTGTATCGTGTTTAGTTGTTCTTGGTGGTTTTGAGGTCAGAGTTGATCTGTTGTTGCTCAGAATGGTAGATTTTGATGTTATCTTGGACATGGATTGGTTATCTCCCTATCATGTTGTTCTTGATTGTCACGCCAAGAAGATAACGTTGGCTATGTCAGGTTTGCCTCAGTCGGAGTGGAGGGTTACTTTGGATTATGTTCCTAGTAGGGTGGATTCCTTCCTTAAGGCACAATGGTTGGGAAAGGGTGTGAGGCATATCTAGCCTTGGTGATTGATGTTAGTGTTGATACTCCTACCGTTGAGTCAGTTCTGGTAATGAGAAACTATCCAAATGTATTTCAAGCAGACCTTCTGGGCATGTCACCTTATAAGGATATTGGTTTTGGTATTGATTTATTGTCGGGAACTCAGCCCATTTCTATTCCGATGTATCGTATGGCGCCAGCGGATTTGAAGGAGTTAAAGGAGAAGTTGAAAGAGTTGCTTGATAAGGATTCATTCGGTCCAGTGTATCACCTTGGGGTGCTCCAGTCTTATTTGTAAAAAAGAAGGATGGTTCTATGCGCATGTGTATTGATTATCGACAGTTGAACACGGTTACAGTGAAGAACAGGTATCCATTTCCACATAGTTATGACCTATTAGATCAACTCCAAGGTGCCAGAGTGTTCTCAAAGATTGATTTGTTGTCAGGTTATAATCAGTTGAAGATTCAGGATCCCGATATTTTGAAGACTGCCTTCAAGACTCGATAAAGCCATTACGAGTTCCTTGTCATGTCATTTGGGCTAACCAACACCCCAGCAACATTCACGCACTTGATGAACAGTGTCTTCCAGTCCTATCTTGACTCATTCATAATTGTGTTTATTGATGACATCTTGGTGTACTCCCAGAGATCATAAGAAGCACCGGAGGGTCTACCTAGAGAGGAAAGAATTGGTATGCAAAATATTCAAAGTGTGAATTCTAGCTTGATTCAGTGGCATTTTTTGGTCATGTATTGTCGAGTGAGGGGATCAAGGTAGATCCTAAGAAGATTGAAGTAGTGCAGAGTTGGGTAGACCATCTTCAGATACTGTTATCCGGAGTTTTCTTGGTTTGGCAGGGTATTACCATCGATTTGTAGAGGGTTTCTCATCTATTGTTGCACCTATGACCAGATTGACCAAGAAGGGAGCTCCGTTTAGGTGGAACGAGGAGTGTAAGAAGAGCTTTAAAATCTCAAGACTACTTTGACTACAGCCCTAGTGTTGGTATTGTCTACGGGTTTGGGGTCTTACACTGTGTACTATGATATGTCACGTGTAGGACACGGCGCGGTATTGATGCAAGACGGTAGGGTGATTGCCTAAGAGTCTAGATAGTTGAAGGTACATGAGAAGAATTATCATATCCAAGACCTTGAGTTAAAAGCTATTGCTCATGCCTTGAAGATTTGGTTGCACTATTTGTACAGTGTCCTTTGTGAGGTCTATACCGACCATCGGATTCTAAAGCATTTGTTCAAACAGAGAGATCTTAACTTGAGGCAACGGAGATGGTTAGAGTTTCTTAAGGACTATGATATCACTATTCTATATCATATGTGGAAGGACAATGTGGTGGCCGATGCCTTGAGTCGAAAGGCGGACAGCTTGGGCAGTTTATCTTATCTACCGGCAGCGGAGAGGCCGTTAGCATTGGATGTTTAGGCCTTGGCTAACCAGTTTGTCAGATTGGATGTTTCGCAGCCGAGCCGAGTTTTGGCTAGTGTAGTTTATCGGTCTTCTCTTTATGATTGTATCAGAGAGCGTTAGGATGATGACCCCCATTAGTTTGTCCTCAAGGACACAGTTCATCACGGCATGCCAAGGAGGTCACTATTAGGGATGACAATGTGTTACGGATGCAGGTCTGGCTATGTGTGCCCAATGAAGATGGTTTGCGTGAGTTGATTCTTCAGGAAGGCCACAGTTCGCGGTACTCCATTCATCCGGGTGCCGCCAATATGTATCAGGACTTGAGGTAGCACTATTGGTGGAGGAGAATGAAGAAAGTCATAGCGGAGTATGTAGCTCGGTGCCTAAATTAACAGCAGGTGAAGTATGAGCATCAGCGGCCATGTGGATTGCTTTATAGGCTAAAGATTCCCGAGTGGAAATGGGATCGGATTACCATGGATTTTGTTGTTGGGCTCCCACAAACTCAGAACAAGCTTGACGCAGTATGGGTGATTATGGATAGGTTGACCACGTCGCGCATGTGTGATGGATTTCGGGGGTTCAAAAACAGTGTTTCATTTCAAGAAGTAGTATCAAACTACTCTGAGTGTCAAAACAGTTTCACAGAAAAGACTGAGTAAAAATCATAATATATCCGTGAGGATAATAGTAAAACATCCCCCAAGGGGTAAACAAGTCGGCACTAGGCCCCAAACACGGCTTACAGCCCAAATCATATCAAGTATATATATATATATATATATATATATATACTATTGGAAATAAGCTTTAAAAGCCGTTTCGAAACTCAATAGTTGCCTCAGTAAGGAATATATCCCCAAAGTTCCAACCTTTGCATTTCAAAATCCGTGAAAGGGTGCATAGTCCGGGGTTTCATACCCTCAGGACAGGATTTAAAGACATTACTTACCTCAAAACTAGCCCGAAATTACTTCGCAATGCATTTGCCTTTCGAATCAACTTTCGGATGCTCAAAATCTACCAACTTCAGATTTTTATCATCAAATTATGCTCAAGGAATAAATTCTGATTGAAAAATATCGAATTTAGCTCAAAAATCCAAATTTGGTCAAAACCCGACCCCCAGTCCCGCGTCCCGAAACTCAGAAATTTTTATACAAAGTTGTTCTTCATCATCTCACGAGTCCGTACATATAAAGAACACCAAAATCGGAGTCCGTTTGACCCCTCAANTTATGTTCTATAATCATCCATAATCGAGTTTTAAAAATCAAAACACTTACCTCTATGAAGAACAAGGATTTCCCTCTTCAAATTTCGTCCCCAAAGCTCTTTTTTGTACAACAATGGTGCAAAATTATGTTTAGGTCGCGGAGATTTAATTTATATATATGCCCAGGTATTTCCGCACCTGCAACCCTCTTAACCGCACCTGCGCGACCGCAGGTGCGGAAATCTCTGTGATTTCAATCCAGCAGCTTTTTGCTACAATTTCCAACTCCGAAATTCCCGTTAACCATCTGAAATAAATCCCGAGCCCCTCGGGACCCCAACCAGCTTACCAACATAACCCATAACATCATTCAAACTT
>ML252306.1:0-42595 GCA_005239495.1 Nicotiana undulata
TACAGATTTCAAGCTAACTCTAACTTGAACAATATGTACCTATTACAACTGCTTCTATGAAAGCTGAAAAGATACAATGTTAAAATTCTAATCCAACTCTACCTGGGTATACGAGTTCGACTATGACTCAACTTCCTTCTCTATTTCTGTCCTTGCTGAAATCAACTTCAATCTTCTTTATCAGTTTGAAACCTTTTCGTATTAGGAGACATCCTCTTAGATCTTTGATACTCAGCAATCACTGATATCTCCTATGCATGAACAATTCTTGTGCCAACTATTCCGTTCAGATGTGTGTGCTCTGATGGACCTGGTTCAACTTGTCAATATTCAAAACCAATTCAGTGACATGGGCCAACAATCTTATTTTGCTTTATATTCGGTTGTGCCTCGTGATTATTTGAGCGCCCTTGTATATGTGTCCACGTCCGTGGGGGATGCTATTATTGTAGATCGTGTGTATCGCTCGTGTGTGGTTGTTATTAGGGGTCTTGAGGCAAGTATAGACCTTTTGCTCCTCGATATGGTTGATTTCGATATTATTTTGGGCATGGATTGATTGTCATCTTACCATGCTATTTTGGATTGTCACGCCAAGACAGTGACATTAGCCTTACCGGGGTTGCCTCGATTAGAGTGGAGCGGGACGCCTGGTCATTCCTCCAGCAGGGTTATTTCTTATATGAAGGCTCATCACATGGTTGAGAAGGGGTGTTTGGCCTATTTGGCTTATGTTCGTGATTCTAGTGTTGATGTTCCTTCTATGGATTTTGTGCCTGTTGTTCGTGAGTATCCCGAGGTATTTCTTGCAAACCTGTCGGGGATGCCACCCGACAGGGATATTGACTTTTGCATTGATTTGGCTCCGGGCACTCAGCCCAATTATATTCCGCCATACCTGATGGCCCCACCAGAGTTGAAAGAATTAAAGAAACAATTATACGATTTTCTTGATAAGGGCTTCATTAGACCTTGTGTCTCACCCTGGGGTGCACCGATTTTGTTCGTGAAGAAGAAGGGTGGACCTATGAGGATGTGTATAAATTATCGACAGTTGAATAAAGTCACTATCAAGAACAAGTATCCGTTGCCGAGGATTGATGATTTGTTTGATCAGCTTCAGGGTGCCAAGGTGTTTTCAAAGATTGATTTGAGATCTGGATACCATCAGTTGAAGATTAGGCCATCCGATGTCCCTAAGACAGCCTTTCGGGCGCGGTATGGGCACTATGAGTTTCTGGTGATGTCCTTTTGCTTGACCAATACACCCGCAACATTTATGGACTTGATGAACCGAGTGTTCAAGTCGTATCTGGATTCCTTTGTGATTGTGTTCATTGATGACATCTTGATATACTCCCGCAGTCGGGAGGAGCATGAGCATCACCTCCGAATAGTGCTCCAGACTTTGAGGTACAGTCAGATGTATGCTAAATTTTCGAAGTGCGAGTTTTGGTTTGATTCGGTCGCTTTCCTGGGTCATGTCGTATCAGCAGAAGGTATTCAGGTGGATCCTAAGAAGATTGAGGCTATCAAGAACTGGCTTAGACCCACTTCAGCCACGGAGATCAGGAGCTTCTTGGGTTTGGCGGGTTATTACTGTCGGTTTTTGGAGGGGTTTTCATATATAGAAACCCCAATGACCAGGTTGGCCCATAAGGGTGCCCCATTCAGATGGTCGGGGAGTGTGAGGAGATCTTTCAGAAGCTCAAGACAACCTTGACTTCAGCACCGGTGTTGGTATTACCATCGAGTTCCGGATCTTACACGGTATATTGTGATGCCTCCCGTGTTGGGCTCGGAGCAGTGTTGATGTAGGAGGGCAGGGTGATTGCATATGCATCTAGGCAGTTGAAGGTTCATAAGAAGAATTATCATGTCCATGTCTTAGAGTTGGCATCCATTGTTCACGCGCTGAAGATTTGGAGGCACTACATTTATGGCGTGTCGTGTGAGGTTTTCAAGGATCATCACAGACTTTAGTATCTATTCAAGCAGAAGGATCTCAATTTGAGGTAGATGAGATGGTTGGAGCTATTGAAAACTATGATATCACTATATTGTATCACCCGGGAAAGGCCAATGTGGTGACTGATGCATTGAGTAGGAAGGCTGTGAGTATGGGCATCCTTGCGTTCATTACAGCCGGTGAGAGGCCGCTAACTTCATATATTAATACTTTGGCCAATCAGTTTGTGAGGTTGGATATTTTAGAGCCCAGTCGTGTTCTAGCTTGTACAGTCGCTCGATCTTCTTTATTTGAGCGTATTAGAGATCGGCAGTATGATGACCCTCACTTGATGGTCCTTTGGGATACAGTTTGGCACGGTGGTGCCAAGCAGGTTACCTTTGGAGATGACGGCATTTTGAGGGTGCGTGGTCGTGTATCTGTGCCTAATATTGATGGGCTTCGTGAGTTGATCCTTGAGGAGGCTCACAGTTCTCGATATTCTATCCACCCGGGCGCTACCAAGATGTACCAGGACCTGCGGCAGCATGATTGGTTGAGGAAGATGAAGAAAGATATAGTTGCTTATGTGGCTCGGTGCTTGAATTGTCAGCAGGTGAAGTATGAGCATTATAGACCCGGTGGATTGCTTCAGCAGATGGAGATTCCTGAGTAGAAGTGGGAGCGTATCACTATGGACTATGTCGTTAGACTCCCACGGACTCAGAGGAAGTTCGACGCCGTGTGGGTTATTGTGGATAGGCTGACTAAGTCAACGCACTTCATTCCTGTGGAAGTTACCTATTCCTCGGAGCAGTTGACAGAGATTTATATTCGGGAGATCGTCCGCCTTCAAGGTGTGCCCGTGTCTATCATTTCTGATCGAGGTACGTAGTTTACCTCGCACTTTTGGAGGGCAGTTCAACGTGTGTTGGGTACGCGGGTTGAGTTGAGCACAACATTCCATCCTCAGACGGACGGGCAGTCTGAGCGTACTATTCAGATCTTGGAGGATATGCTTCGCGTTTGTGTCATAGAATTTATAGGATCGTGGGATTAGTTCTTTCCCCTTGCAGAGTTCACCTGCAATAATAACTACCAGTCGAGCATTCAGATGGCTCCCTATGCGGCGTTATATGGTAGACGGTGAAGGTCTCCAGTTGGATGGTTTGAGCCGGGACATGCTTGGTTATTGGGTACATATCTAGTGCAGGAGGCCTTGGACAAGGTCAAGATTATACAGTATCAACTTTGCACGGCTCAGTCCAGGAAAAAGAGTTATGCCGACTGTCGAGTTTGTCATGTGTCATTCATGGTTGGAGAGAGGGTATTGCTTCGGGTATCGCCCATGAAAGGTGTCATGAGATTTGGGAAGAAGGGCAAATTGAGCCCTAGGTATATCAGGACATTTGAGATCCTCGAGAGAGTGGGGGATGTGGCTTATAGACTTGCGTTGCCTCCAGGGTTATCCTCAGTTCATCCGGTGTTCCATGTGTCCATGCTCCGGAAGTATCATGGTGACCCGTCCCACGTATAAGATTTCAGCTCTATCCAGCTGGACAAGGATTTGACTTATGAGGAGGAGCCGGTAGTTATTCTAGACCGGTAGGTTCGTTAGTTGAAGTCGAAGAGTTATCCTTCAGTTCGAGTACTGTGGAGAGGTCAGGTTGTTGAGGCAGCTACTTGGGAGTCCAAGTCGGACATGGGGAGTATATATCCCCACTTGTTCGCCAGTTCAGGTACTTTTCTATGTTCGTTCGAGGACGAACGTTTGTTTAAGAGGTGGATATTGTGATGACCCAAGGGGTCATCTTGTGTTTTAGGACTCTCTTTCGCGCTCGTTAGCCATAAATCCTTATTTTTATCCTCCTCTATTTGCACATGCGGTCCAGGCATAATTCTGAAAAGCCTTTATGTGGAAAATTGAAGAAATAATAATTTTTGGAATTTAAAAGTGATTTTAGTTGACCTTGGTCAGCGTTTTGAGTAAACGGACACATACCCGCATCCGACTGTCCTGGTGGATCCATAGTCAATATGGGATCTGGGCGTATGCCCTGAATCGAATTCCGAGATCCCTAACTCAAGAAATAAATTTTTGACTAAAATTGAATTACAGAAAATTAATGGTTCTAAAGAATGTGCTCAATGCTTGACTTTGATGGTATCGGGCCTGTATATTGGTTCCGGAGCCCGGTACAGGTTTGTTATAATATCTAAACCATGTCTGTGAAATTTGGTGAGAAATAGAGTTTATATGACGTGATTTGGATCTTCGGTTGAGAAAATAGTAACTTTAAGTGTTCTTGAGAATTTCATTGATTTTGATGCTAAATCCGTAGTTTTAGGTGTTATTTTGGCGATTTGATCGCACGAGCAAGTCCGTAGGATGTTTTTAGACTTGTGTGCATGTTTGGTTTGGAGACCCTGTAACGACCCGACCGGTCGTTTTGAGAATTTAAGCTTCGTTCGGTGGCGTAAGGTCATGAACAGCTTCACATTGTGTATATCGACCTGCGTGCGTGGTTGGATTCAGTTACCGGATAATCCGGAGTCGAATTGGGAGAAAATTTCAGTTTTGGAAGCTTAAGTGATGGAAGTTGACCGGATGTTTGACTTTTGTGCAAACGGCCTAGGAATGAGTTTTTGTCAACAGCTTCGTATGATAATTTTGGACTTAGGCGCGCATCCGAAATTGGTTTTGGAGGTCCGTAGAGTAATTTGAGGTAATTCGGCGAAAGTTAGAAAAAGGAGAAGTTTGACCACAGTTGACTTTTTGGGATATCGGGGTCGGAATGCGATTCCGAGAGTTGGAAGAGCATCTGGATGTTAATTGGGACTTGTCTGCAAAATTTAAGGTCATTCGGACTTGATTTGGTTGGTTTCGACATCGTTGGTGAATTTTAGAAGTTTAGAAATTCTTAGGCTTGAACCCGAGATTGATTCGGTGTTTTGATGTTGTTTTGGGTGTTCCAAAGGTTCAACTAAGTTCATGTATTGGTATATAACCTATTGGTGTAATTGGTTGAGGTCCCGAGGGGCTCGGGGTGGTTTAGGATGGTTAATGGGAAGTTTGAAGTTTGGAAATGTAGATGGTGCTGCTGTTCTGGTGTCGCCACACCTGCAGATATGGAACCGCAAGTGCGAGCTTCGCAGGTGCGGTAGAGGATGTGCAGGTGCGAAATGAGGAGGACTAGTCAAGCTCCGCAGGTGCGGAGTATTGGGGTGCACGTGCGGCGCCGCAAGAGCGGACCCTTGGGGCGCAGGTGCGATAGGCCATGCGCACCTGCGGTTGTGAAGATGCGGCTAAGTTGGTCGCAGGTGCGGAAGTCCTAGCAGATTCATTTAAACGAGGGTTAGCCATTTTTCTTCATATTTTGAGATTTGGACTTCGGATTTGGGGGCTTCTTTTGGGGTTTTTCAAGAAAATCGATTGGGTAAGTGTTCTGCACCTAGAATCTAACATATTCCATGAATCTATCTCCATTTTTACCATTTAAATTGTGTTTTGGGTTGGGGAAAATGTATGTTTTGAAAGAAAATTTCTAAAATGAAAAATCGTGATTTGAGGGACCAAATGGTATCGGAATTCGATAAAATTTGTATGGTTAAACTCGTATTGGAATGGGTAATCGAATTTTGTAAAATTTGACGGGTTCCGAGTTGCAGGCTCGGGGGTCAACTTTTGGGTCGATTTTTATATTTTTGTAAATATTGAAACTTTATTATTCGGAATAGTTCCTTATACGGTTTATGTGTGTTTTGGAGTTATTATAGTTAGATTTGAGCCGTTCGGAGGTCCTTTCACCCGAGGAGTCCATTTTAGAGTACCGGGTTGTCGTCTTTGAGGTAAGTATCTTGCCTAACCTTGTGTGGGGGAACTACCCCTTAGGAATTGAGTCTTCTACGTTGATTGTAGCACGTGTACGCGAGGTGACGAGCGCGTACTCGGACTTATTTGTATTGAATTTGGCCTTTTTGGGTTCTTAGGTTCTTATATTCCCTATGTATGAACTTGTAATTGTTATGACTGTGTTCTTGATTGTTAGTTTCATCTCTTTCTGCTTAAATTAGAACTTACTTGCTTTAGATTCCCTTGTGGACGGTCGATCTTAATTGACTTAGTCGAAGAATTTTGCTTCTCCTATCATCATGCTATATGTTCTTCATAAACTGGCTAATTGACTAGAATTAGTATTATCTAGCCCCATAATTGTTTAGTCGTAATTGGAATACCTGTTCGTTGGTGTCAAGCATGCCCGTGAGTCGTATAATGTGATTTATATGATTTTTCCCATAAGTGCTACTTAGGTTTAGTTTGATAATCATCTATGTTGATGGCATCTCCTTGATGTGGCCCATTACTGAGCATTGTTCATGATGAGTTTTATTCGGTGAAGCTAATTGCTTAAGCCAGATTGGTTATAGTTGTTTCCCCTTGCTGGGATGATTTGGTTTCTTCTTATTGTGAACTTGAATATTGAGAATCGTTGATATACTTGCTTTGTTTTCCCCTCGATACTTTGTTTTCTCTTTGTGCATGGCATTCCCTTCAGTTGCTACTTCTTATGAGTGAGTTTTACCATTTATGTGATTTAAGTTCTTGTATTGATTTGCTCGTCGCGCTTGGCATTTTTGTCCTCTGTTGTTTTTGTGCTTGTTGTGGCAATGTACGATGTTCTGTCATGTTCTAGTTGTTCTCTCTGTTGGCTGCATTGCATATTTAAATTGGGACTACGGACGTATTCCGATAACTTTCCCCCCTATACTGCATTGCATATTTAAAATGGGACTACAGACGTATTCCCGGAGCTTTCCCCCTGTAGTGCATTGCATATTTAAATTGAGACTACGGACGTATTTTGGGAGCTTTCCCCTGTACTGCATTGCATATTTAAATTGGGACTACAGACGTATTCCAGAAGCTTTCCCCTTGTACTGCATGACAAATTCTGAGTCACGGACGGAGTTCTGGTAGATTTATCTTGAAGAGATTATGATCGAAAGATATTTATTGAATAGTATAGCTGAAAAGCATCTATCTTGAATAAAACTATGCATGAACGACTTTTATTCCAAAGGTATATTTGAAAAGTACCCTCGAAGTATTTTCCAAAAACACTTGGGGTTGTTGGCTAAGGCCTGACATGAAAACTGTTGCAGTGCTGAATTATTATTTGTTCTTACCGTATTGTGATTTTCAGTTTTCGGGTTGTGTTCTCGTCCATCCTCCTGTGTATTATTATGATGTTTCTTTGTATTTTGCTGTATTTTCCTTCCGCTCGAAGTTGTTATGTGTTAATTACATTGTGTAGTCTTTAGATAGACGGAATATTCTGTTATTCTCATATTTATGTCTGTTGATTTATTAGACCAGTGGGTATCGTGACTAGTCCTCGTCACTACTTCACCGAGGTTAGTCTTGGTACTTACTGGGCACCGTTGTGGTGTGCTCATTCTACACTTCTGCACATTTTTTTGTGTGCAGATTCCAAGTTTTGCGTAGCCGGTCGCTCGACAGCTAGCAGCGCGGTTGCTGTTGTGGAGACTCAAGGTAAACCCGCTCCAGCATTCGCGGTTTCGGAGTCACCTTCTTATATTTTGTTCATACACTATTGTACTTATTCCGAACAGTGATAATTAGAGATTTTTGTGTAAATTCTTTAAATCCTATGACTTGTACTCGCCAGGTTTTGGGAATGATGTTCAAAGAATAGATGATTATTTCCAAAAGCATTTAATAGTCTGATATTTTTTTTATGTTATTTAATATTAGGCTTACCTAGTTCTTAAGACTAGGTGCCATCACGATACCCAACGGAGGGGAAAATTGGGTCGTGAGAGGTTGGTATTAGAGCTCTAGGTTCATAGGTGCTACGAATCATAAGCGAGTTTAGTAGAGTCTTGCGGATCGGTATGGAAACGTCTATACTTATCTTCGAGAGGCTACGGAACTATTAGGACAATTTCACTTCCTTCATTCCCATCGTGCGAATTCCTTGACCTTGAAATTTGAAATTTACCGTTCCATTCTCTCACCGATGGTGAGGATACGAGCTACAGTTCCTGATGATGTTACCCCCAAGATGGATGTCGCTTGGGGCAGAGAAAGAGACCGACGAGGAGCACGTGCCGCAGTTAGGACACTTACTAGAGCAGCCGTTGAGGAGCCGCCAACAGTTCTAGTTGGGGAACAAGTACCGGAGACGCCTGTTGTTACGCCCGGAATTCAGGAGACCTGGGTGCAGTTTCTGAGTATAATAGGTACAATGACTTAGGCGGGATTGATTCCAGGTGCACCAGCTACTTCACAAATCGGGAGAGGAGTTCAAACTCCCGTAGCCTACACTCCAGAGCAGCGAGATTATGATGGTCAGGTCTTAGGTGTCATGGCAGCACAACATAGGGTTTCAGTTCAGCCCGTGGTTAGGGTAGCAGCATCGGAGGAAGAACAACTTAGACTTAATAGGTACAGGAAGTACCACCCGCCTATCTTTTAGTGGATTGGCGACCGATGATGCCCAGGATTCCTTAGATGGGTGTCACTGCATTCTTCAGACTACAGGTATTGTGGAGACGAGTGGGGTTCTTTTTGTCACGTCTCAGCTTAGAGGAGCGGCTTATCAGTGGTGGCGGTCATAAGAATGGGGAAGCCCGGTCAAATCAGCTTCCCTTACATGGGGTCAGTTTCAGAGATGTTCTTGAGAGAGTTTGCACCTCAGTCCCTCCGAAGGGCAAGGCGCATGGAGTTTGAGCAGTTGCATCAGGGCACTATGTCAGTATTGGAGCATGCCGTCAGATTCCGTGAGTTGGCCAGATATGCACCTCACTTGGTTGTTTCAGTTAGGGGGCGAGACCATAGTTTCATTGAGGGGCTCAGGCATGATGGTTGGTTCAACATGACTCGAGAGTTGGAATCAGATGTCTCGTTCCAGTAGGCAGTAGGGATCGCTCGCGGGTTAGAGGGCATGTGGGACCGAGAGCGAAAGGACAGACGAGTTTAGGAGAGAGAGTACAGGGAAGCGAGGAGGCCACCTAGGCCAAAGAGATCTACTGGTCTTTATTATGGAAGCAGGGTACCACACAGTAAAGGTTTTATGGGTCAACCAGTTCAGTTTGCATTACCAGTTGTGCATGGGGTTTCAGGTACTCATGGGTCTCAAAGTACTCGTATTGTATGGGTTCCACAGCCATGTCAACAAAGAGGTTATTTGAGAGTGGAGATACCAGTCACAGGGTGAGAGGTTGCCCCGGGATTCAGTCAGGTGTGTCACATCATGATATTCAGATGAGTAGAGGGCGCCCAAGAGGGGGTGGCCCTACCCGTTGTTGTGTTTCGTATAGTAGGTTGGAGGCTGTTGTGCCAGATATTATCATACAGGTATGTTTTGATGT
The DNA here is from genome assembly GCA_005239495.1 of Nicotiana undulata. NCBI lineage: Eukaryota > Viridiplantae > Streptophyta > Magnoliopsida > Solanales > Solanaceae > Nicotiana > Nicotiana undulata. The sequence goes on from ML252306.1 coordinate 9,344, forward strand.
GTTAAAGAGGGGCACCATTTGTATTTCACTATAGTTATGTTGGTCGGGACGAGTTTCCCTTATTTGTTGCTTTATTGATGAGTGAGTTTCATGTTTTGCACTCTATTTTCGTGTTGCTCCTATTGGGAGATTCTATGACTAGTAGCCCATGTCTATCGTTGTTTTATTCATCATTGATAGTGGTGAGACTAGAAGTGAGTCCTTGTTGTTCATCATGGTAAGCTTTATGTGATTTTTCCTAAGTATTTTGGTAACGGGCTGTGATTGGATGATGTGAGATAAGTGAGCGTCATGATTTTATGAGTCGAGATGAGTTAGTGGAGAATTTCAATTGGTATGATATATGTTCGCTACGTGTTTTAGTGTTGAGGGCGAGACCCTCGTGATATTCTGTGGTTCGATATGTATGAACCGGGCTGAGTATCGCAATGGAAATTTTATTAGGATGGGATCCTTGTGATTTGTTCGTATGCTCTGCCTTTTTCCTTGTTATATTGCTTTTTTAAGTCCGTATTGATATAGAGTTGTGCCTATGGGCTTGTTTGATAGTTCCTCTATATGTTTCTCTTTTCATATTCAGTCATTTCTGTTATGTGCTTATTTAGTTTTAGCTTGCGGGATGTGTGCCCGGTGGTGTTAGTTGTTTCTTGGTGATTCGGGTGTCTAATAATGAAGATTTTGTGTTTGTTGCATCACTATCAGTATTATAGGGCTTGGAAACAGAGTTCTTTCAGATATGAGGCTAATTGCCAATGCTGAGTTGATTTGGGGCAACTATTGTGATCAAAAGTGTTAATTTGAGCCCATGTGTGATGTGCTATATTGTGTGGTTGTACCTTATGGGTGTAGTCATGAATTGATGCAGTTGGTTGAGGCTGATGCCAGATATGGATTTAGAATCAGGTCTTTTGGAAATGAGTAGAAGGTGAGAAATTGAGTTATGAGGCTTATCGGTGGTGTTGGGAAGGCTATGTTGTAGTTGCGATTGTGTCATCAAACTTATGTAGGTAGGGTGACGTGGGATCACCCGCGGGTGTGTGTTGTAAGTGTGCATTCAGTGAATTGATGAGTTCGAGGTGAATCTGGCCACGTTCGAGGACGAACATTTGTTTTAAGAAGGGGAGAATGTAACGACCTGACCTGTCATTTTGAGAATTTAAGCTTCGTTCGGTGGCGTAAGGTCATGAACAGCTTCACATTATGTATATCGATCTGCGTGCGTGGTTGGATTCAGTTACCGGATAATCCAGAGTCGAACTGGGAGAAAAATTTCAGTTTTGGAAGCTTAAGTGATGGAAGTTGACCGGATGTTTGACTTTTGTGCAAACGGCCTCTAAATGGGTTTTGGGTGTTGTCAACAGCTTCGTATGATGATTTTGGACTTAGGCGCGCGTCCGAAATTGGTTTTGGAGGTCCGTAGAGTAATTTGAGGTAATTCGGCGAAAGTTAGAAAAAGGAGAAGTTTGACCACAATTGACTTTTTGGGATATCAGGGTCGGAATGAGATTCTGAGAGTTGGAACAGCACCGGGATGTTAATTGGGACTTGTCTGCAAAATTTCAGGGCATTCGGACGTGGTTTGGTTGGTTTCGGCATCGTTGGCGAATTTTAGAAGTTTAAAAATTCTTAGGCTTGAATCCAAGATTGATTCGGTGTTTTGATGTTGTTTTGGGTGTTCCAAAGGTTCGACTAAGTTCATGTATTGGTATGTGACCTATTGGTGTAATTGGTTAAGGTCCCAAGAGGCTCGGGGTGGTTTAGGATGGTTAACGGGAAGTTTGAAGTTTGGAAATGCAGCTGGTGCTGCTGTTCTGGTGTGGCTGCACCTGCGGATATGGAACCGCAGGTGCGAGCTTCGCAGGTGTGGTAAAGGATGCACATGTGCGAAAGGAGGAGGACTGGGCAACCTCCGCAGGTGCGGAGTGTTGGGGCGCACGTGCGGCGCCGCAGGAGCGGACTCTTGGGGCGCAGAAGCGGAAAGGGGAGCAGGTGCGATAGGCCATGCGCACCTGCGGTTGTGAAGATGCGGCTAAGTTGGTCGCAGGTGCGGAAGTCCTGGCAGATTCATTTAAACGAGGGTTAGCCATTTTTCTTCATATTTTGAGATTTGGACTTCGGATTTCGGGGCTTCTTTTGGGGTTTTTCAAGAAAATCGATTGGGTAAGTGTTCTGCACCTAGAATCTAACATATTCCATGAATCTATCTCCATTTTTACCATTTAAATTGTGTTTTGGGTTGGGGAAAATGTATGTTTTGAAAGAAAATTTCTAAAATGAAAAATCGTGATTTGAGGGACCAAATGGTATCGGAATTTGATAAAATTTGTATGGTTGAACTCGTATTGGAATGGGTAATCGTATTTTGTAAAATTTAACGGGTTCCAAGGTGCAGGCCCGGGGGTCAACTTTTGGGTCAATTTTTATATTTTTGTAAAGATTGAAACTTCATTATTCGGAATAGTTCCTTATACGGTTTATGTGTGTTTTGGAGTTATTATAGTTGGATTTGAGTCGTCCGGAGGTCCTTTCACCTGAGGAGTCCATTTTAGAGTACCGAGTTGTCGTCTTTGAGGTAAGTATCTTGCCTAACCTTGTGTGGGGGAACTACCCCTTAGGAATTGAGTCTTCTATGTTTATTGTAGCCCGTGTACGCGAGGTGACGAGCGCGTACTCTGACTTATTTAGATTGAATTTGGCCTTTTAAGGTTCTTAGGTCCTTATATTCCCTGTGCATGAACTTGTAATTGTTATGACTTCGTTCTTGATTGTTAGTTTTATCTATTCCTGCTTAAATTAGAAATTACTTGCTTTAGATTCCTTGTGGCCGGTCGTCTTAATTGACTTAGTCGAAGAATTTTACTTCTCCTATAATCATGCTATATTTTCTTCATAAACTGCCTAATTAGTATTATCTAGCCCCGTAATTGTTTAGTCGTAATTGGAATACCTGTTTGTTGGTGTCAAGCATGCCCGTGAGTCGTATACTGTGATTTATATGAATTTTCCCGTAAGTTCTACTTAAGTTTAGTTTGATAATCATCCATGTTGATGGTATCTCCTTGGTGTGGCCCATTACTGAGCATCGTTTAGGCTGAGTTTTATTCCGTGAAGCTAATTGCTTAAGCGATACTGGATATAGTTATTTTCCCTTGCTGGGATGATTTGGTTTCTTCTTGTTGTGAACTTGAATATTAGAATTTTTGCTATACTTGCTTTGTTTTCCCCTCGATACTTTATTTTCTCTTTGTGCCTGGCATTCCCTTCAGTTGCTACTTCTTATGAGTGAGTTTTACCATTTATGTGATTTAAGTTCTTGTATTGATTTGCTCGTCGCGCTTGGCATTTTTCTCCTCTGTTGTTTTTGTGCTTGTTGTGGCAATGTACGATGTTCTGTCGCTTTCTAGTTGTTCTCTTTGTTGGTTGCATTGCATATTTAAATTGGGACTACGGACGTATTCCAGGAGCTTTTCCCCTGTACTGCATTGCATATTTAAATTGGGACTACGGACGTATTCGGGGAGCTTTCCCCCTGTACTGCATGACAAATTATGAGTCACGGACGGAGTTCCGGTAGATTTATCTTGAAGAAAACTATGTCTGAACGACTTTTATTCCAAAGGTATATTTGAAAAGTAGTTGTCTTGCAGAAAACGATGTTTGAATGGCATTTATTGGGGAAGTACATTTGAAAAGCATTTATTTTGAAGGAACTATGTTTGAAGATTTCTCTTTCTAATAATGTATATATATATATATATATATATATATATATTCGGAGAAAGTATATTTCAAATAAATTTTCTATTTGAAATGATTATATTCAAAGCTTTGAATATAAACTTAAGTGTGAAGGTTTACACTCGAAGTATTTTCCAAAATTACTTGGGGTTGTTGGCTAAGGCCTGACGTGAAAACTGTTGTTGTGCTGAAGTATTATTTGTTCTTACCGTATTGTGGTTTTCAGTTTTCGGGTTGTGTTTCTGTCCATCCTCATTTGTATTATTATGATGTTTCGTTGTATTTTGCTGTATTTTCTTCCGCTCGAACTTGTTATGTGTTAATTACATTGTGTAGTCATTAGATAGACGGTATATTCTGTTATTCCAATATTTATGTTTGTTGATTTATTAGACCAGTGGATGTCGCGACTAGTCCTCGTCACTACTTCACGGAGGTTAGTCTTGACACTTACTGGGCACCATTGTGGTGTGCTCATTCTACACTTCTGCACATTTATTTGTGTGCAGATTCCAGGTTTTGCGTAGCCGGTCGCTCGATAGCTAGCAGTGCGGTTGTCGTTGTGGAGACTCAAGGTAAAACCGCTCCAGCGTTCGTGGTTTCGGAGTCACCTTCTTATATTCTATTCACACACTGTTGTACTTATTCCGAACAGTGATAATTAGAGATTTTAGTGTAAATTCTTTAAAGCTTATGACTTGTACTCGCCGGATTTTGGCAATGCTGTTCAAAGCATAGATGATTATTTCCAAAAGCATTTAATAGTCTGATATTATGGTTTATGTTATTTAATATTAGGCTTACCTAGTCCTTAAGACTAGGTGCCATCACGATACCCAACAGAGGGGGAAATTGGGTCGTGACAGCCCCGAGGGCTCGCTTGAGTTTCGGATAGGCTACGAGATTATTCGGACTTAGAATTTATGTTGTTCTACTATTTTCTGGTGCACTGGTATTTTGTGCTCTCGTGTTCGTGAAGTGTAATCTAGCCTGGGAGGAATTTTCTTCTTCGCGAACGCGAAGGACTGCTCGCAAACACGGAGCATTGGGGGTGGTACCCTTCACAAATGCGACCAGTCTCCCGCGAACGCGGCACTTGGCTTCGGAACGCGGAGGCTTGAGGGGAGTATGCCTTCGCGAACACGTAGGTTACCTCTCGAACGTGTAGTCCAATAGGTCCAAATCTTCGCGATTGCGACAGGCTTCTCGCGAATGCGATAAAGGCCTGTCCAGTGTTTTAAACAGAATCCAAAATCGGGACTTAGTCCCAAATTTCATTTTTCAACCATAGAACTCGACCTAGGGTGACCTTTGAAGAGAGATTTCATCACCAAATCATAAGTTTGCACTTCTTAACTCGTTTTCTTCAATTTCCATCATCATTCGTTGAATTCCTAGTCTTAAATCTTGTTCTTTAAGGGTAGAAATTAGGGATTTTGGGGGAATTGGGAATTTTACAAATTTTGGGATTTAGACCTCGATTTGGGGTCGGATTCCAGAACTAATTACATATTCGGGCTCGGGGGTGAATGGGTAAACGGATTTTGGTCCGAACCTCGAGTTTTGACCAAGCGGGCCCAGTGTCGGTTTTTAACTTTTTAGGGAAAAAGTTGGGAACTCTACAATTGTGCATTGAAACTGATTCCTTTAGTGATAATTAATGATATTAAGATAATTATGACTAGATACGAGTGGGTTGGAGGTGAATTCTAAAGAAAAAGTGGTACTTGAGCAGTGAGGGGCCTGCGGATCAAGGTAAGTGTCGTGTCTAACTTTGGCTTGAGGGAATAGGTATTATGTGTTTATTTGCTACGTGTTTGGTTGTTGAATACGATGTATAGCTGAGGTGACGAGCACCTATGCGTTGTTGTCGACTCATAGCATGCGAGTGAAATTCTATTCTTGTAAATTTTGTAGTCTTTAATCATATTATCCATGCCTAGCATTGTCATTTGAAATGTTGGGTGAATTATATCCGGTCTCACCGAGATTTGGTAACTTTTGAATATTGGTTCAAGGTTGAGACTTATATTGTGATATTAAGCATTGATGAAATACTGGTTTCTTTGTGATATTCATGTCTATCCGTTGTTATTGGTTCTGTGATTTGTGAAGAGGAGTGTAAAGCACGAAGGTTCATGTCATGCATGCATTATTTATATCGTGAGGAAGAGTGTAAAGCATGAAGGGTGATGCCATTCCATGATATGAGAGTGTTAAAGTACGAAGGGTGATGTCGTGCCATGATTTGTGAGTGATAAAGCACGATGGGTGATGATGTGTTATATTATGAGAAGTTGAATGCATGAAGGGTGATGTCGTGTCGTTCTATTTATTTATTTGGTGAGGTTGAGGGTAAAATCACTAAGGGTGATGCCGTGCAGTTTTCCTTTGCTGTTTTATTTGTTTAATTCGTTTAAGGATTATTGTTTAAGTCTTATCTTTGTTCTCACTCCTTTTATTGTAATCCACCACTGCATGTCCCTTTCCCATTAGTTTTGTTTTATTTCTTGTATTATTGTTGTTTCCATTAGCATGATTATATTGTTCAGGTTATATGTGGGTGTCTTGTCCTAGCCTCGTCACTACTTCGCCGAGCTTAGGCTCGACACTTACCAGTACATGGGGTCGGTTGTACTGATACCGCACTCTGCACTTTCTGTGAAGATTGAGGTATCGGTCCGAGCTGATTCTGAGATCGTAGCTTACTTCTACGCATGAGACCCGAGGTAGATCTGTCGACGTCCGCAGATTCCTGGAGTCCCCTCCTATATACTCATTTACTATTTTCTTTTGTTCATAAACAACTGTATCTCTTTCTTTCAACCAAATACTTGTAGTTAATCACAGTAGTCTGTGAGTTGTGACTCCAAATCATGGGTAGCTAGACATATCAATATTATTTGCGCAGTATTATTTTACAATTTCGCTTCTTATTTTGGTATCATGCGTTGAATGGTAGTGGATCTCCGTATAGTTTTTTTAAAATGTTTTTATGTTGTAAATGTCTAACGTTGGCTTGCCTAGAAAGTGCAGCATTAGGCGCCATCACGGTCCCGACAGTGGGAATTCGGGTCGTGACAGACTTTGATTGATTATTACTCAAGGATTGTTGGGTGTATTTTCTAAAAACAAAAGATGAGGCATTTCCGACACTTTTTAAATGGAAGACGATGGTTGAAAGGAAGACGAAAAAAAATTAAGCATCTTCGGACTGACAATGGGTTGAAATTTTGCAATTTTGAGTTCATTAATTTCTGCAGCAGAGAGGGAAGAGTGAGACACCTCACTTGTGTCGGAATACTACAACATAATGGTGTTGTAGAACAGATGGACAGAACACTTTGTGATAGGACATGAAACATGCTTTCATACTCATGTGTTAACAAAGACTTTTGGGCTGAAACAATCAATACAACTAGTTATTTGGTAAACAGATTTCCATCCATAGTTATTGAGTTCAAAACTCCTTTTGATGTATGGTCCAGTTTTCCAGCTGATTATTCAGTTTGAGGATATTCGGTTGTCCTACTTATGCTCATGTGAAGGATGGAATACTTGAGCCGATAGTAAAGAAGTGCATATTTCTCGGATATGCAAGTGGAGTGAAAGGTTATAGGTTATGATGCACATATCAAAAGACTCCGGGGCAAATGATCAGTAGGGACGTAAAATTTAATAAATCTGTCTCACTAGACAGTCAGTAGGAAAAAGCAATAGCAGAAATATATCGTGGTGTCAGTGACCGCATATAGCTAGAAATTAAATCTCCACTAGTTCAGCCCAATAGTTCTAAAGTAGAGGAAGTGGAATGATGCAAAATATTGATCAAGAATATAATATTAATACATGTGTGCAACATCAGCCATATAGCATGGCAACAGGCAGAGAGAAGAGAGTGATCAACTGACCGCAAAGGTCTGCAAACCTAGTTTAAGGAAATCTTCTTGGATATACGAATCTTGTGGGATTTCCTTTGGCAGTTGCAGAGACCGTTGATGCGCTTGAGTGTTATAGCTATCCAGAAGCTATTTCGAGTACATAACCAAATTGGCGGATTAGTGTTATGGCTGAAGAGATTGAGTCTTTTAACAAGTTTAGGTGTTGCCTAGAATTGGTTGATGTGTGCGGCAGTGGGTAGAGCCCTTGCGAGAGCTGAGGTCAAGGTAGAGAGACGTCGTTCTATGAAGAGAATTCAAGCCAAGGGGAAGATTTGTTATTTGTGGCTTGGATTATTTTCTTGTATTTTTAAAACCCCTATAATCCTATAGGTTTGGGAAAACTCATTGTTCTAATAGATTTGGGAAAAGAAAACTTATTGTCTTTGTCAAATTGTGAAATATTTCTCTTATAGGCTTGGGACTATTTGAGATCTATATGTAAGGGTTGTAGTTGGGGGTTCTATATATTATATTGTGTTTTTCTTCTCATTCATAGTGAAAAATACTCTCTTCTTCTACCCCGAGGATTAGGCTTAGGCGAATCTTGATTTTTCCTTCTCTATTTACTTCGTGTGTGACTTTGTGCTAGTTAACCCAAGATCTTGCGCAATAAAAATCTCATTCTAATTCCCAAGAAATTAATTTATTACTTTATGTCATTTCACTTAGAAAATAGGGAAAAATTTAATCTAATGATTATATGGTTTGAATATATAACTTCTTATGAGCTACTACATATAGCAACAGAGCAAGAAAATAATAGTAAGTGAGTACTACATCTTACCGGCCAAGAACAATTTCTTGCATGCATCACGATTCACGGGTGATTCGTTTTTCAATCGATTTGATATTTGTGACAAAGAAAGAAGAATTCAATCAAATAAAGAAAAAAGGGGTGCAATTACCAAAGAAGACATCAAAGTTTAGCGCCTCTTTTCACCTTTATTGTAGTTTTTTATGTTTTTGTCCCAAAAAAAAATGATCAGTGACTGTCTAAATTAATTACTCTGATAACGCAATAACTTACACGTTTCGGTGGCCTATCATGCCAGGGAGAAAGTTCCTCCAGCTCAGCCCACCGACGACTGTTTCTTCCTTCTAATTAAAAAAAAAAAAAAGGGTTTTGCTGTGGTCTGAGTATAGGAAAGCGATAGGAAAACAGATTGCAGAGTTAGTAACTTAGGATATGCACCACTTGGAATACTCCTTCGTACATAGTTAAAAGATTTCAGATTCGAGTCTTCAGAATAATATCATATTTGATAAGAAAGCGATTTACCTACTAAAAACAGGATTTTCTTGCACGAATTTAAAATACACAAAAGAAGAGTTATACTAGTCATTCCTATTTAGTTCTCTACTGTTTTTTTTTGTGCATTATATTAGACCACATAACATCTATTTTATATAATCTATATATATATCTATATAAATGAGAGACAATGGCCCAGTGATGTGGCACTATCATAAATTAGGAATTTCATTTGTCTTTTTTCTCAATCTTTTTATTATTTTCCCCCATTTTCCCCATTTAAATGCTATTTTGAAAAGGGAAAGAAGGAAGTGACTCTTCAAATGGTTGCGTATGTTACTATAATAGCTAGACGCCCAGACCACTTTTAATTTGACACAACATTTAGTTTAACAACTGCTTTTTTTATAAAAGAAATGCTTATCATTTTAAATCTCAAATGCCTACCCATTTAAGATTCCTATTCTTCACGTGAGAAATATAAGCTTATTCTTTAACCATTCTGCCAAATATTCTTTAATTAAAAGTCTTATACTACTTCCCAAACTTCTTCTTGTTAAGTTGTCTTTTGGTATTAGAAGAAATCAAGGAATTCAACTTTTAATTCTTGAGTAGAGTTTGGGACAATTCAGAGTAGATCATTTTGCAGGATATCTTGTGTGTTTGCAAGATGGAGAATATATATATATATATTCTCCATCTTGATTCTCCAATGGATATGAACCTTTATTGGTTATACTGAAATCCGGTAAGGCCCTTCCTATGTCGGTCCTGGATTTCCATCATTGACTTCTCGATTACTTTGGGTTAGTTTCCACAAAATTAAATTTCCTACTTTGAAGTATCGAAGATTCGCTTTGTTAAAATACATTTTCATTCTTTGCTTTTGTTTCACCATCCTCACATATGCTAATTATCGATGCTCTTCAACCAAATCCAGCTTAACCAACAATGCTTCATTATTTGTCTCCTCTTTTCCCGAGGATACCTTATGGCCGGTTCCCCAATCTCCACCAAAATCAAAGCTTCTGCACCATACATAAGTGAAAAGGGTATTTCTCCCGTGCTTGACTTTACCGTAATATGCTCATAATACACTTATTGATCCTAAGTGAAATCAATCACTTATTGCTCTCCAATATTCTTGTAAGCACATGCTTCAACCCATTTATTGAAATAATCAATTAAAATAAAAAAAATATTTACTTGTCGGGGCCCTTGAGGTAAGTGACCAACTATGTCCCTTCCCCATTTCATGAATGGCCACGGCGACACCACTGAAGGCAAAAGTTCTGTTGGCTGATGTACTAGCTGCGCATGACGCTGGAACTTATCATATTTTTGTACAAATGCTTTCGTGTCTTGTTCCATTCGGGGCCAAAAATAACTAGCCCTTATCAATTTGAGAATCAACAAGTTCGCACCGAAGTAATTTCTGTACACTCCTTCTTGAACTTCTCTCATCACATAATTAGCCTCCAATGTCCCTAAACATCGAGTCACTAGTCCTTGAAATGACCTTCGATATAATTGACCGTCAACAAGGCGATAACGAGCAATTTTAGTTCGTAATGCCCAGGAAACCTTAGGATCTTCAGGCAATTTTCCATTTCTAAATACTCTATAAACTCATTTCTCCAATCCCAAATCAGGCTGGTTGAGTTAACTTCGCAATACCCATCCATGTCCAGTACTGAATGCAATAGTTGAACAACTACACCGAGATCAGCTCATTTTACTTCTGTGGACGATCATAAATTGGCCAATGCATCCACCTCCACGTTCTCTTCCATTTGGAGTATGAATAATCGACCACTCTCTGAACCGAAATAGTAGAACTTGTACCTTATTCAAGCACTGTTGCATGCGCTCCTCTTTGGTGTCAAAGACTCCATATATCTGGTTCACTACCAGCTGAGAATCACATTTTACTTCAATCAGCTCGGAACCTAGTCCCCGGGCCAATTCAAGTCCTGCAACTAAAGCCTTGTACTCGGCTTCATTATTAGTCAAAGGAACAATTATAACGGCCCGCCTGAGGTTATCTCCCGAAGGAGTGATTAATACAATCCCGAGACCGAAATCTTTTACATTACAAGCTCTATCTGTAAACAAAGTCTATACACCGAAAATAGTTTCCAATATTAGAGATGCTTCCTTAGCAGCTAAAGACATAATACCAGGACTAAAATTAGACACAAAGTCTGCCAAAATTTGTGACTTAATTGCAGTCCAAGGCTTATACTTGATGTCGAATTCACAAACTTTGACCGCCCATTTAGCCAATCAGCCCAATAATTCAGGGTTATGAAGGATGCTTCTCAAGGGAAACGTGTCACAACGAGTAAGTGGTGACATTAAAAGTAAGGTCTAAGCTTTTGAGAGGCGACTATGAAAGATAGAGCTAACTTTTTGAGGTGCGGATAACGTGTCTCCTCTCCCGATAAAACTTCACTAACATAATAAATAGAAAATTGTGTATCTTCCTTCCCTCAGATCAGAATTGCACTCACCGCAACTTCCGAAATTGCTAAATAAATTAACAATCACTCACCTTCCTTCGATTTTGAAAATAGCGGAGGAATAGACAAGTACCTTTTTAGGTCTTTCAATGTTTGCTGGCATTGCAGAGTACACAAAAAAACATTCTTCTTTTTCAAGAGTGAAAAGAAATGATGGAGCTTCTCTGAAGGCTTCGAAATTAATCTACTAAGTGTCGCTAACCTTCAAGCTAACCTCTGAACTTCCTTTACACTTTTAAATTGATCAAGGATATATTTTATGGCCTTCATCATGTCGGGATTAACTTCAATTCCTCATTATGAAACCAAGAAGCCAAGATACTTCCCGGAACCAACTCCAAAAGTGCATTTTTCAGGATTGAGCTTCATGTTGTATTTTCTCAGAATATCAAATGTCTCTTGTAGATGAGCTAAATGATCCCCTGTATTAAAAGACTTCACTAACATACATAAATATAACTTCCATAACTTTACTAATTTTACGTTTGACCATCTTATTAACGAGCCTTTGGAAAGTGGCTTCGGCATTCTTAAGTCGAAAAGGCATCACATTATAGCAGTATGTGCCAAAAATTTGTGATAAACGAGGTCTTTTTCTTGATCTTTCAGGTGCATCCTAATTTGGTTATACCCAGAATACGCATCAAGAAAGATTATCAATTCATGCACAACCGTAGCATCGATCATTTGGTCAATGTTCGGCAACAGAAATGAATCTTTAGGGCATACCTTATTTAAATCATTATAATCTATACACATCCTGAATTCATTATTCTTTTTAGGAACAACAACTACGTTAGCTAACCAATCAGGATAATTTACCTCTCGAATTGAACCTATATTCAGTAACCAGGTTATGTCTTCTTTAGAAACCTATTTCTGAACTCGGCTACCGATCGTTTCTTCTCCTTTACCGGAGGGAAGTTAGGGTCCAAACTTAATTTATGGAAATCCACTTCCAACAAAATACCTATCATATCTAAGTGAGACCATGAAAAATAATCAATGTTAGTTTTAAGAAAATCAATAATTTTAAGTCTTAGTTCGGGGCTTAACCATGTTCCTAAATTGAAATTCCTTTCTAAGAACTCTATGAAAAAAGAAACTTGTTCGAGCTGCTTTGCGGTTGACTTTGTTGCATACGTTTCCTCCGGTACCTAGAAAGACCTTGGTACCCTATAGAAATTCGATGACTCCTCTTCACATTACCTTCAATCAGATAGAAGAGGGAACCGGTCCCTATAGTTATTGTTTGCTTGTTCATTCTTCCTTGCTACTGGACAAGGTAACTGCATTCATTTCTCTCGCAACTGGTTGATCTCTTCCAATATGTTTGATCACATCTCGTGTGGGGAACTTCAGTAGTTGATGGTAAGTCGAAGGCACAACCTTCATTTCATGAATCCATGCCCTTCCAAGGATCACGTTGTATCCCATATCGCCATCCACCATTTCGAACAAAGTGGTCATTGTTACGCCTTCGGCATGTGCATGCAGTAAAATCTCTCCTCAGGTCGTCACACTCGTTAGGTTGAACCCGGCCAGAAGCTTCATTGTCGGAACTATGTTTCCAGTTAACTTTGATTGTTCCAAAACTCTCAACTAAATGATATTGGCCGAACTACCTGGATCAACCAACACATATTTTATTTTAAAATCTAAAATATTAAGCGATGTCATCACGACCACCGTCTGGACCGTGATGGCGCCTAACATTCCACTTGCTAGGCAAGTCAACGTTAGAAAATTAATTCAGCCAAACCTTATTCAATTCGGTAAATAACAACAATAAACTAAAATGAAATACAACAAGTGCGGGATAATACAGAAGCTTCAACATTTACTACTACCCGGATCTGGAGTCACAACTCACGAGCTACTAAGATTACTACAAACAGAGTCTGAAAAAGGAAAATACACTATTTTGAAGTAGAAAAATAGTAAATGATAAAACTAGGAAGAGGCTCCAGGGTCTGCGGATGCCAGCAGATATACCTTGGGTCTCCTGGCAGCAAATCCGACAGCTAACCTCTCTATCAGCTAGAGCCGATACCAAAATCTACACAGAAAGTGCAGAGTGCAGTATAAGTAAAACTGACCCCATGTACTGGTAAGTGTCGAGCCTAACCTCGACGAAGTAGTGACGAGGCTAAAACAAGACACCTACAAATCAAACATGTACAATTTAACAATGTATATACAAATAACAACAATGAAGAACTAGACAGGTAATACCAGGAGGGGAAACATATTGAGGGAAATACGAGATAAAGAACTATAGCAGAATGATAACTTGAACAACCAATAGACTATGAACCAATAGGAACCAGTGAACACAGTAAAGGAAAAATGCACGGCATCACCCTTCGTGTTTTTACTCTCATCCTCACCTTGAAATTAATAGAAACGACACGACATTACCCTTCGTGCATTAACTCTCATAACATGGCACGACATCACCCTTCGTGCATTACACTCACAATATGGTACGACATCACCCTTTGTGCATTAACACTCTCAACCTCACCATAAAGTCAATAGAAACGACACGACATCACCCTTCGTGCATTAACACTCTCCCTTACCATAATGCAATGAACAAATAACAACTGGGAGATAAAATAACAAGTACAAGCCTTACTTCCATATTTGGTTCCACAATGTCAACCTCAACTTCGGAATCAATACTCAATTATCACCAAAATATTCGTAAGCATGATAAAAGGAAGCTATATTTGCAAGAGAGAACACCCCACCCCACGCGCTTTAAACCGACTAAAATGCATAAGTACTCGTCACCTCACATATACGTTGTTCCCAACAATTAAACAAGTAGCAAATAGGAAAACAGTTCCTCTTTCTTCAATCAAGGTTAACCACGACACTTACCTCGCTCCAACGACCAAACTTAAAGCTCAACCACGTCTTTTCCTTTCACACAAGCCGCTGAACCAATAGAATCTAGCAATTACCAACCAAATAATTCAATTTAAGCCTTAGGAACTACCCACGACTGTAAAGAATTCAATTAAGATCATTTTTGAAACAGTCAACACCCGAGTCCACTTGGTCCAAATATGAACTTCGGATCAAACCCCGATTACCCATTCACCCTCGAACCCAGTTATGTGATTTGTTTTAGAATCCGACCTCAATTTGAAGTATAAATCCCCAAATTAGCAAATCCCTAATTTCTACCCCAAAAACCCCCCAATTCCACCATGAAAACCTTAGATTTTAGGTTGAAATCTTAGGAAAAGTAATTGAAGATTGAATGGAAATCGGTTATAATCACCTACCAACGATTTGGGGAAGAAGAAGTCTTGGAAAAATCGCCTCCAAGGTTTTAGGTTTTGAAAATTTGAGAAATGAACCAAAAATCCCGTCTAAATCCTATTTTGTTGTTTGCAACTTGGGCTTCGCAAATGCGAAGCCCGTAAATGCGAGAAAAGGTTGGGAAATGGGAAACTCCCACATCTCTGATTTCTTTACAAATGCGAACAAAATGTTCGCAAATGCGGAACCTGAGGATCCCCAATGTGACCCGTGTCTTCGCAAATGCGAAGAATCTCCCTCCCCAACTCCCATCGCAAATGCGAAACTTTGTTGGAAAATGCGGACACTAGCCATCCGCAAATGCGACCTCATGATTGCAAATCCGAACCTAGGTTGGCCCACGCACACTTCGCAAATGTGAAGAAATGGCTCGCAAATACGAACCTAGCAGAAACTGGGAATGTTCGCCAATGCGAACTCTGATCTCGCAAATGCGAGATCAGAGGCCAGTTCCCAGAAGTTGCAGACACCGGCGAATGTTTTAAGTCTAAATCACATTGTAGCCTATCTGAAACTCACCCGAGCCCTCAGGGATCTAAACCAACTACGTAGACAAGTCCTAAAATATCATACAAACTCGCTCTATCGATCAAAACACAAAAATAACACCTAAAACTACGAATTGAACACCAAATCAAATAAAATTTTCAAGAAAACTTTGAAACTTCTATTTTCACAACCGGACGTCCGAATCACGTCAAACAAACTCTGTTTCTCACCAAAATTCACAAACAAGTCATAAATATGGTATTTGACCTATACCGGATTCCGGAACCAAAATACGGACCCCCCAAAAAGTCAAATTTTGGTCAAAATGTTAAATTCATTAAGCCTTTAACTTTCAAATTTTGACAAAGTTCGATATCTCGAGCTAGGAACTTCTGAATTCGATTATGGGCATGCGCCCAAGTCCTAAATAACAGTACGGACCCACCGGGCTACGAATTAAACACCAAATCAAATGAAATTTTCAAAAAAACTTTAAAACTTCTATTTTCACAACCGGACGTCTGAATCACGTCAAACAAACTCCGTTTCTCACCAAAATTCACGGACAAGTCATAATATGGTATTGGACCTATACCGGATTCCGAAATCAAAATACGGACCAGCCGAAAAGTCAAATTTTGGTCAAAATTTTAAATTCATTAAGCCTTTAACTTTCAAATTTCGACAAAGTTTGATATCTCGGGCTAGGAACTTCTGAATTCGATTCTGGGCATACACTCAAGTTCCAAATCACAGTACAGACCCATTGGGATCGTCAAAACACGAATCCAGATCTGTTTACTAAAAATGTTGACCGAAGTCAACTCAAATGAAGTTTTTAGGCAAAAATTCTTAATTTTCTCAGTTTTTAACATAAAAGCTTTCCAGAAAGACGCCCAGACCGCGCACGCACATTTAGGAAGGCTAAAACATGATTTCAAGGCTTCAGATCACAGAATTAGGTTTCAAAACATGAGATGACCTATCATGTCATCATGCATGTCGACGACCAATTTTACCCTCCCTCTTTAAATTAATTTATTTATACTTTATAATTTACCATAAATGTTCTTAATGTGTTTCTAGTAACAAACACCTATTCTTACAAATTAATTTAAGTAATAGTTTTGAAATTAATCGCGTAGTGTTAACATTATGTAATTACAAATATGCTTACTATTTTTAAGATTATTAAAATATTTTTTATAGATACATCACGTGGGTTCTATATAAATTACTCTTTAATTTCTAGTTAACTAGAATGTGAAAATCGAAAATTAGTGCTAAAATTTAGGAAAACAAAGTATTTTTATGAATAATTAATTAAAATAACTAGTAGTATATAATAATTATAACGTTTACCATATTTTATTAAAATTGTTAAGTTTATCGAAATTAAATTCAAAAGGGCATAAAAAACAAAAGGCTACAATTGTAATTCTCAATTTAATGAAAAGTCGCTATTCCTTAAATTATTTTGGTCCAATGCATCAGACCAATCCTAAAAAAGACCCAGGTCCTATTCCCTTTTCTCCACCATGGCAATCCCCGTCGCTTCTTCTCATCAAATGAGGTCGTGCCACATCACCCGTCTCTCACCCTCACAAAACAAATACAACAAACATGGGTCGTACGTTTTTTAGATCAACGGCCCACGACTTTTAAGCTTATTTCCTTTTTAATCGAACATCATCTTGTTGTTTATCAATTTTATCACATATAGTACGCTTCTATGTGAGGCCGTGAGTTCAAATCTACGTAGCCTCATTTAAAAAAAAGTTATATATGATACCTAAATAATGATATGCTCTATTTAATTTTAAATTATCAAAATGGTATTCGAAAAAGATATAAATTTTAATAAATAATATGAATGAACAAAGAGATTGATGCATTTCGATAACAATTGATAAGAAAGTGATGATACAATCCATTAACTAAGAAATAAAACTAGAGTACTACATATTCTATTTTATATTATTTCCCACAAGAGAATTCCAAATATTTCTAAATATTTTTTAAAGAAAATTTTATATAAAATCCTAAAATAATAACATAAAAGTTATATATTTATATGTCGGCTTGATTCAAATTTTTTACTTTATAGCAAACTATATCAAACCGACGGTAACCCAGAATAGGAAAAAACAGAATTATTAAAATACAGAGTCATAAATTGCATGGATATAATACGATTATAAATCACATTCGGATTACTTATAAATATATGGAGTTTTGTTTCGGTTCGTAACACCCCTAAATACAACAACAACCCAGTGAGATCCCACATGTGGGGTCTGGGGAGGGTAGTGTGTACGCAGACCTTACCCCTACTCCGAAGGAGTAGAGAGGCTATTTTCTGTAAACCCTCGGCACAAGTAGGAGAGAGAGAGACAATGTATCAGTAGCAGAAAAAGAATATAGACAACACCAGCAACACAATAGCCAAAAAATAGAAAGCAAAGTAGTACCACTAAGCATCAACAGAGACACAATACTACATACGCAAGGGAATAATATGTACACAAAGGGCTGCTAAACTTACTATAGCCTAACTTTCAATCCTAAGGAAGTATTAAGAACACAACTGGAGCCCCTAGCAGCCTAAAACAAGACAGTATCACACTATCCTCCTATCTCCTAACTAACTACCCTAATGCTCGACCTCCACAACTTCCTATCAAGGGCCATGTCCTCAGAAATCTGCATCCGCACCATGCCCTGCCTGATCACCTCTACCCAATATTTCTTAGGCCGCCCTCTACCTCTCCTCATACCCATCAAGGCAAGCCGTTCACACCTCCTCACCGGTGCATCCAGTCTTCTCCTCTTCACGTGCCCGAACCATCTAAGCCTAGATTCCCGCATCTTATCTTCCATGGGAGACACACCCACCTTCACCCGAATATCGCCATTCCTAATCTTATCTAGCTTAGTGTGTCCGCACATCCATCTCAGCATCCTCATCTCTGCAACTTTCATCTTCTGGATATGAGAATTCTTCACTGGCAAGCACTCTGCACCATACAACATGGCCGGCCTAACTACTGCTCTATAGAACTTTCCTTTGAGTACCGGGGGAACCTTCCTGTCACACAGGACACTAGTCGCTAGCCTCCATTTCATCCACCCCACTCCTACACGGTGCGTGAAATCCTCGTCAATATCCACATCCCACTAAATAATCGACCCCAGGTACTTGAAGCTCCCTTTCATGGGGATGACTTGTGAATCGAGCCTCGCGTCCACGTCTGCTTCACCCAACACGCTGTTGAACTTGAACTCCACGTATTCAGTCTTAGTCCTGCTCAACTTGAAACTTTTAGACTCAAGGGTCCGTCTCCAAACCTCCAACCTTTCATTAACACCACCTCGCGTCTCATCAATCAGTATTATATCATCCGCGAATAACATACACCATGGCACCTCATCTAAATACATCATGTAAAATTGTTGGACGATTTTTCACAAAAATAAAGGCGTACCCTTACTTTGCTGACATATAATCATCAAGTAAAAGATGCTAATTAGTTTGAAATTCTTTTATCCTTTTTATTTTTGTTTAATTCACCAGAATCCATTGTAGTAGTATGTTCTCTCTACTTCNTGCACGCCGGTCCCTAGCTATCAAAATTAAAATTAATTAGTTCAGCTGTCAAAATTAAATCGATCTGATTTTGATAGCTTATTTGCCTGAAAATAAACAAATTCGCGTTTACCGCTCCAGGTAAAAGAAACAAGACAGAGGAGAAGAATAATAGAGAAACGAAAATCATAATTTCTGTGATGTACTTGTAACGATCCGACTGATCGTTCCGAGAGTTATAGCCCCGTTTCTCACCTTTCTGCTTTTTATGTGTTATTCAGCCTTATGGTGTGGTATCAGGTTGGTTGGTTCGGATTTGGAATGGTTTTGGAGTGGGATAAGACACTTAGTCTCTTATTTAGAGGTTTAAGTTGAAAAAGTCAACCGGATATTGACTTATGAGTGAACGTTCTCAGATTGGGATTTTTATGGGTCGGATAGCTTCGTTAGGTGATTTTGGACTTAGGAGCGTGTTCAGAATGTAATTTGGAGCTCCGTGGTAGAATTAGACTTGAATTGGCGAAATTGAAAATTTGGTGATTTCCGGTCGGCAGTGAAAAATTTGATATCGGAGTCGAAGTAAAATTTCAGGAGTTAGAGTAGGTTTGTAGTGTCATTCGTAACGCATGTGCAAAATTTGAAGGTATTCGAACGAGGTTTGGTAGGTTTCGGCGTCGTTTGCGGAAATTGAAAGTTTGGAAATTCTTAGGCTTGAATCTGAGGTTGAATTGGTGTTTTGATGTTGTTTTGAGCGTTCCGAAGGTTCGGCTAAGTTCGTATGTTGATATGTGACTTGTTGGTGTTATCGGTTGAGATCCCGAGGGCCTCGGGATTATTTCAGATGATTAGCGGAGAGTTTGGAAATGGAATAAGGCAGCTGAAGTTGATGCTTCTGATGTTCCCGCACCTGCGGAGTGGGGACCGCATGTGCGAGGTCGCATATGCGTTGGGGGCAGCCGAAGATGCGGAAAAGGAGGGCCGAGAGAAGAGTCGCATATGCGGAGGAATATTCGCACCTGCGGGACTGCAGGTGCGAGAAATGGGCCGTGGAAGCAGATTCTGAGGATTTAAGTGAGAACCGCACTTGCGATGGAAGTTCCGCAGGTGCGGCGTCGCAGAAGCGACTGTTGGACCGTAGTTTGGGTGAGTTTCGGAATTTTTGTTTAAATTGATAGTTTTTCGTATGGAATTGTTTTCTTGGCCTATATTGATTTCATTGTATTGCTTTTGGTTAAATTCGGGAAGTTTGGAGGCCGAGTAGAGAGGCAAGGGCTTCACGGAGTAGGATTTTGGCTAGAATGAGGTAAGTAACGCTTCCAAACTTGGTTCTGAGGGTTCGAAAACCCCGAGCTATGTGTTATGTGATTAGTATTGAGGTGATGTACATGCCAAGTGACGGACGTGCACCGTGAGAATTGTGGCCTGGTTCATTCCATGACACCGCTTAGTGACTCTTTCTTGCTGATATCCGTGTTTCTATCATGTGATTAAGTAAATGTGTTGTGAATGATGCTAGATATCTTGGTAGGGCTTCACGCCGATACTGTTGAGACCCGAGTGGTCGTTTCTTGCTGTCATCTCATTAGTTTCATTGAGATTATGTACTCAGTCTTATTCATGCATATCATATCATGTCTCAATCGTTATTATTTGGCACATCATATCATTGTTTCTGGCTAGTTTCATGACATTGTGAGCCCGTATGTGTGAGACAAGAGAGTGATGACTGAGTGGGGCCGAGAGCTTGAATATGAGTGATAGTTATGGGATCGGGCTGCACGTTGCAACGGTTATGTTGATGATTGTGATAGCGCTTGGGTTGTAGGAGCCCCTCCGGAGTCTGTAACACACCCCTAGTGAGCGCAGATGATATTTTGAGGGATGGATCTTCCCTGGGCATGGATCTTTTCCGAAGTATTTATACCTGGAGATGGATCTTCTCCATAGGGCTGGAATGTCCTTCCTCAGTATTGAGCGACTGTTGTCAGCGATGTGTATATTTTCCGGGATGAATCTTCCCTGGGCCGAATGGCCATATACAGTACCGAGTGGTCGATCACTTGAGAGTGGAGGTACATGGTACATTTTATGCATTCCGTGCATTGGCACTTCGAATATGCTAAGGTTATTACGTTACATTATTCATATTTGCATTTACTTTACTGGTTGAGCTGAATACTTGAATGGAAAGCATATCTACTTTACTGCACAGTTTAATTTTGTTTATCTATTGAGGTTTAGTCCGTCACTACCTATCAGCCCATAGTTTGGACTTGTTACTTACTGAGTTGGTGTACTTACGTTACTCCTTGTACCTTGTGTTCAGATCCAGGTATCTCAGGCCGCGGTAGCGGCTGTTGACTATTCCAGTCGCGACTTTCATCAGAGATAGTGAGGTAGCTGCCTGGCGATCGCAGTCCTGCTTTTCTCCTTCCTTGTCTCCATATTAGTGTATTTTTTCTATACTTATACTATGTTAGTCTTGCTATATTTCAGAACAGTTGTAGTATTTGCTCATGACTTAGTGGCACCCGATGTCGGGCTTTTTGTAACGACCCCACCGTTTGCATTTTTTCGGTACTTTGGGGGAACGAGTAGATCTGTATGATGTATTAGGACTTGTATGAAAAATTTGAGTTAATTCCGAGTTGATTTGATATGTTTCGGCGCGAGTTTTTGGAAGTCGAAAGTTTGAAAGTTCATTTAGTTTGATATGAGGCGCGTTTCATCGTTTAAATGTTGTTATGCATGATTTGAGGCCTTGAGTTGGTCTGTGTTATGTTATGGGACTTGTTAGTATGTTCATACGGGGTCCCGAGGGGATCGGGTGAGTTTCGGATAAGTTTGGGTTGCGTTGCGCTCGTTTTTTTCTTATATTTCGACGTCGTTTCTTCAAGTATAAATGATACCACATTAAGCAAATGAGCTCCGATTTATGTTTTGATTGAAGCATTAGATTTGTATCGTAATTAAGAAGCCATAGAAAAAAGAATCGTCGAATTTGGACATCGTATGAGGAATTTATGGTCATTTTACTAAAAATTGGGTTGCCAGATTTTTTCAGATTAATTACGAAATTGCTACTGAATTCGTATTTAAAAATCTGCACTATTTGCNAAGCACTCTGCACCATACAACATGGCCGGCCTAACTACTGCTCTATAGAACTTTCCTTTGAGTACCGGGGGAACCTTCCTGTCACACAGGACACTAGTCGCTAGCCTCCATTTCATCCACCCCACTCCTACACGGTGCGTGAAATCCTCGTCAATATCCACATCCCACTAAATAATCGACCCCAGGTACTTGAAGCTCCCTTTCATGGGGATGACTTGTGAATCGAGCCTCGCGTCCACGTCTGCTTCACCCAACACGCTGTTGAACTTGAACTCCACGTATTCAGTCTTAGTCCTGCTCAACTTGAAACTTTTAGACTCAAGGGTCCGTCTCCAAACCTCCAACCTTTCATTAACACCACCTCGCGTCTCATCAATCAGTATTATATCATCCGCGAATAACATACACCATGGCACCTCATCTAAATACATCATGTAAAATTGTTGGACGATTTTTCACAAAAATAAAGGCGTACCCTTACTTTGCTGACATATAATCATCAAGTAAAAGATGCTAATTAGTTTGAAATTCTTTTATCCTTTTTATTTTTGTTTAATTCACCAGAATCCATTGTAGTAGTATGTTCTCTCTACTTCCCTAGTCTTTTTCAAACAATATTTTTCATTTTTTTTCTTTTGCATGAAGGAAGAGTCCAACATGTGGTAGTGGATATTAATTAACAGCCTAAATATGATGACAGGGGGTCTTTTTTTTTTTTGGGGGGGGNAGAACCGCACTTGCGATGGAAGTTCCGCAGGTGCGGCGTCGCAGAAGCGACTGTTGGACCGTAGTTTGGGTGAGTTTCGGAATTTTTGTTTAAATTGATAGTTTTTCGTATGGAATTGTTTTCTTGGCCTATATTGATTTCATTGTATTGCTTTTGGTTAAATTCGGGAAGTTTGGAGGCCGAGTAGAGAGGCAAGGGCTTCACGGAGTAGGATTTTGGCTAGAATGAGGTAAGTAACGCTTCCAAACTTGGTTCTGAGGGTTCGAAAACCCCGAGCTATGTGTTATGTGATTAGTATTGAGGTGATGTACATGCCAAGTGACGGACGTGCACCGTGAGAATTGTGGCCTGGTTCATTCCATGACACCGCTTAGTGACTCTTTCTTGCTGATATCCGTGTTTCTATCATGTGATTAAGTAAATGTGTTGTGAATGATGCTAGATATCTTGGTAGGGCTTCACGCCGATACTGTTGAGACCCGAGTGGTCGTTTCTTGCTGTCATCTCATTAGTTTCATTGAGATTATGTACTCAGTCTTATTCATGCATATCATATCATGTCTCAATCGTTATTATTTGGCACATCATATCATTGTTTCTGGCTAGTTTCATGACATTGTGAGCCCGTATGTGTGAGACAAGAGAGTGATGACTGAGTGGGGCCGAGAGCTTGAATATGAGTGATAGTTATGGGATCGGGCTGCACGTTGCAACGGTTATGTTGATGATTGTGATAGCGCTTGGGTTGTAGGAGCCCCTCCGGAGTCTGTAACACACCCCTAGTGAGCGCAGATGATATTTTGAGGGATGGATCTTCCCTGGGCATGGATCTTTTCCGAAGTATTTATACCTGGAGATGGATCTTCTCCATAGGGCTGGAATGTCCTTCCTCAGTATTGAGCGACTGTTGTCAGCGATGTGTATATTTTCCGGGATGAATCTTCCCTGGGCCGAATGGCCATATACAGTACCGAGTGGTCGATCACTTGAGAGTGGAGGTACATGGTACATTTTATGCATTCCGTGCATTGGCACTTCGAATATGCTAAGGTTATTACGTTACATTATTCATATTTGCATTTACTTTACTGGTTGAGCTGAATACTTGAATGGAAAGCATATCTACTTTACTGCACAGTTTAATTTTGTTTATCTATTGAGGTTTAGTCCGTCACTACCTATCAGCCCATAGTTTGGACTTGTTACTTACTGAGTTGGTGTACTTACGTTACTCCTTGTACCTTGTGTTCAGATCCAGGTATCTCAGGCCGCGGTAGCGGCTGTTGACTATTCCAGTCGCGACTTTCATCAGAGATAGTGAGGTAGCTGCCTGGCGATCGCAGTCCTGCTTTTCTCCTTCCTTGTCTCCATATTAGTGTATTTTTTCTATACTTATACTATGTTAGTCTTGCTATATTTCAGAACAGTTGTAGTATTTGCTCATGACTTAGTGGCACCCGATGTCGGGCTTTTTGTAACGACCCCACCGTTTGCATTTTTTCGGTACTTTGGGGGAACGAGTAGATCTGTATGATGTATTAGGACTTGTATGAAAAATTTGAGTTAATTCCGAGTTGATTTGATATGTTTCGGCGCGAGTTTTTGGAAGTCGAAAGTTTGAAAGTTCATTTAGTTTGATATGAGGCGCGTTTCATCGTTTAAATGTTGTTATGCATGATTTGAGGCCTTGAGTTGGTCTGTGTTATGTTATGGGACTTGTTAGTATGTTCATACGGGGTCCCGAGGGGATCGGGTGAGTTTCGGATAAGTTTGGGTTGCGTTGCGCTCGTTTTTTTCTTATATTTCGACGTCGTTTCTTCAAGTATAAATGATACCACATTAAGCAAATGAGCTCCGATTTATGTTTTGATTGAAGCATTAGATTTGTATCGTAATTAAGAAGCCATAGAAAAAAGAATCGTCGAATTTGGACATCGTATGAGGAATTTATGGTCATTTTACTAAAAATTGGGTTGCCAGATTTTTTCAGATTAATTACGAAATTGCTACTGAATTCGTATTTAAAAATCTGCACTATTTGCAAATATCGAAACCAACATATCTTCTTTATTATAAGGTCAAATTGAGTAATTCAAAAGCCTAACTTGACTAAAATTTCACAAGGAATTCATTGGAGACATAAAAGGCGAGTTTCAAGATCGTTTGGCACAAAAACGAGGCAGAATAGCTAGCAGAAAAATATATAAAACAAAGGTTTGTTCATTCGATCATATTTTGAGTTGGGGAGCTCGGATTTGGGCGATTTTGGAGGGAATTTTCACCATGTGAATTGGGGTAAGTGTTCTCTACTCGGTTTTGGTTATATTTCATGAATCCATCTTCGTTTTTGGGATTTTTGATGATTTTAAAGTGAAATTTGGGGGTTTTTGCCTAAAGTTTCATAAAGTGAATTTTTTAGTTTTCAACATCGATCGGAGTCGGATTTGAGTGAAATTAGTATGGTTGGACTCATAATTGAATGGGTTGTCGGATTGTTGTGAGTTTTGTCGTGTTCTGAGGTGCGGGCCCAGGTTGGGCAATTTTGCCTATTTTGGGCTTTTGATTAAAGATTCGACTTTTTTCAATTGGGATTGGTTCCTTTAGCATTGTTTGATGTATTTGAGTTGTTTTTGGTTAGTTTCGATCCCTTTTGGAGGTCGGAACGCGCGGGGTGGCATCCTTGGAGCATCGTCTGGCCTGCTCGGCATTAGTATCGACTCGTTCGAGGTAAGTAACTTTTCTAAGCTTAGTGTTGAGGGTATGAAACCCCGAACTACGTGTTATGTGATTGGTTTTGAGGTGACACACATGCTTGGTGATGGGAGTGTGGGCGTGTACCCTGTGAATTGGGATTCTGTTGTTCCCATGGCCTTGTACAATGACCCTATTTTGTGGATAATTGTGTTTTCACCATGTGGTAAAGTAATTGAGCCGTCAATCATGCTAAATATCATGTTTAGGCTTCATGATGATATTGTTTATACCCATAGTGATTATTTATGGCTGTCATCACACTGATTTTCATTGATATTTTTGTACTCAGTCATATTCATGCATTCATATCATATCTCATTCTTAGTTGTTGTTAGTGATACATCATATCATTGTTGTCGGGATAGATTCATGACATTGTGTTTCCGTGAGTGAGCCTTGAGATATTAATGACTGGGTGAGGCCGTGGGCCTGAGTGAGAGTGATATTTTTGGATCGGACTACACGCCGCAACATATTATATCTATTATACTTTATGGGATCGGTCTGCACGCCACAATGATATATTGTATATATATATATATATATATATGGATCGGGCTGCACGCCGCAGCGATATATGGATCGGGCTGCACGCCGTAGAGATATTGGGTCGGGCTGCACCCTCCAGCGATATAGCGCTTGGGACGAAGGAGCCCCTCCGGAGTCTGTACACCCCCAGTGAGCGCAGTCGACTATATATATATATATATATATATGAATCGGGTTGCACGCCGCAACGGTTATTATACAGTGCTGCGTATTGAGCTTAGTAGGACAGGATGCGAGGCAATAAGATTGAGTACTCTAAGAGTGTGAGTACATGTTTCATCTCTGAAATAGATGGCATTTAGATGCATACATGACATGCAGGCATAGAGATGCAATTTTCCTCATGCAAGATAGTATCACGTCATTCATTACTTATTATACACATTAATATTTGGGTATGGAGAGGCACTTTATACTTGTTATTTGAAAAGAAAATGAGACATTTTATTTATTGTGGAAAGCATATTTGAAAAAATTACAGTTTTCAAACTTACTCGTACTTTTGGCATTTTCGGTAAGAGATCTGGGATTTCTTTCACTGAGATATTTGAAAAGCATGACCACTTTCTGGAATTGTGAACGAGATGAGTTTTTTTTTTTAGATATCTTTTTTTTTACTTGTATTATGTTGTTATGAACTGTTGTGGAAATATTGGCATTGGACCTGATCTCGTGTTAGCTCGTCACTGCTTTCAACCCAAGGTTAGGTCTGTTACTTACTCAGTACATAGGGTCGTTTGTACTGATACTACACTTCTGCACATTGCATGCAGATGTCAGTTGTTGTTGTTGCTGTGCTCGATGGTTGCGGGACTTGAAGATGTACCGGCGTCCCTGTTTTAGCTGCCTCCTTTGTTTGGGGTAGCCTTAGCTTATAAAACTCTGTTTATGTACTTTTCAAACAGACTGTGTATTTGTTTCATTGTTGCTTTGTAAACTCCCTTCGTAGAAGCTCATGATTTGTACTACCAGTCCTTGGGATGAAATAGAATTCAGTAAAAAGAAAAAATTAATTGACTTATTAAGATTATTGAAGCTGGATAGTTATTAGTTGGCTTACCTAGCGAATTGGGTTAGGTGCCATCACGACTAGCGGGTTTAGGGTCGTGACACTTTTATTTTTCGCATTTTTTATTTTTGAGTTTATCTCTTTTACGAAATTTCAGTTTGAAAAAGGCTATTATCTAACTTTTAATAAAATATCGAATTATTTGGGAATGTGTCGGCTTGCTTAGTTTCACGATAGATGCCATCACGACCGAATTGATTTTGGATCGTGACAGTACTCGTGAAAAAGAATGTAGTAATATCTTTTTATGTGAGAAAGGAAAAGGTATTTGGTTAGTTGGTCATAGATGATATTGTGTTATATTGCTCCCCCTCAACCTTCCCTTTTTTTTATTTTAACAAAATGTTATTCATATTTTTAATCCATGTAAAACCATAACCCTTCGATGGGAAAATACTATTAAGAAAAGAAGGTAAGAGAAAAACGGAGAAGACAAATCAGAATTTGAATGGTATATTATCAATGATAATGATTCTGAATAGCTTTTTCAAGCAACCAACCACTCTAAAATGGTCAATTAAATAATTTTTCCTTTCCACAATGTTCCTTCCACCTACCCTTTGCCTTTGCCTAACTTTTCCCTATTCGCTCTAACGTAAAATCTGATGAATTTCTAATCCACAGAATTGAGGTTTTGCTATTAGCTGTCCCCAAACAGGTCAGCCAAGACTCACTCCAACCAGTCAACAATTGTCTGCTTGGAAATATTTGGCTCTCACATGTGAATTAATAAAAGTGTTGTCGGTTTCACATCTTGCACTTTCCTTTCGACTTCATTGTGATAGACCATATCAGAAAGTGGGTCAATTGGATTTGTAATTCTTTGCAAACTTGTTAGTTTTATGATTTTATTTCTTTTTTTACACATGAGAAATTTATCTCTTACACTTAAGAAATTTGTCTTTTACACATAGAGTTCATTACTTAGATAATCACTAAATTATCTGAAATTATAGATCATTTGTACTCAGAAAGTCACTCATTTATCTCTATTGCACTCAGATGATCACCTAGCCGAAGTTCTTAATATTTCCCATGGTAAAAGCTGACTTAATAATCCACATAGAATTTTTATATTTTTGGACCACATAAAAAATTAACACCCAAGCAAAACATAGAACTCACCGATAAATCCAACCCGACCTGCTAAAGGTAAACCAACCGAAATACACTTTTATTCCTAAACGCATCTCTCTATCAAAAATTCTTGGACCCATTGTTATTTTATATAAATTTTTTCTTCTTCGTTTGAACCATTGGACTTTGTAACACATCATACTAAAAAAACTAGTTTTTTGTTCTTCTTTACTTTTTCGTCTGTTCAACTTATATTATAGTTCGTTTATTGCATTCCCATCATATTTTTTTAAAGAAATGTTGTCTCACTCCTTTTATATAAAAGCATCCATGTTGTTCTCCCTTGTACCCATTATTACGTTAAAGAGAAAAAATTAAGAGAATAAGAGACACAGTGATACAATCAAAACAATAACGAGAGAATCAAATGAGTCAAGAAAAATGACTAGTCTTACTTTCTGAATGACATTAATTGGACAATGGTGTACCAGATAGCTAAATAACCGCTCTTATTAAATATATATTTCGGTGTTGCTAGGTTCAATTTTGGACAAGAGAAATCATAATAAGTTCATCTGCTTTAGAGAACAAGAGCATAGTTTTATACAATAATAATGAGTCTAAGTATTTTCGAAAGAGAGAGGCCTTTAGGAGTAAAGGTTTATTTCGGGTGTGTTTACCTATAATGATCAGGTTGAGTTTATTTTTGTTCGGGTGATAATCATTTTATGTGGCCGAAAATACATAAAGTCCACGTGAACTGCTAAGTCAGCTTTTTCCATCGGAAATATTAAAAAATATCAGTATACAATAGAGTTAGTTGAATGAATTTCTTGTTACAAATGAAAGAAAAGTGAGTTTGCTCTATAATTTCTAATAGTTGAGTGATCGTCTAGTAATGAACTCTTTACAATAAGAGCTCTAAAAAGGTCATTTTCTTAATTTTAAAATTGTAAAAGGACATGATGTAGAAATTGTTAGTAATCTGTATTTGTAAAACAATTCTGGAGAAAATAAATAACATAAACAGAAATGTAAATGAAATAACAAAACCAATTCGAGCCCCCTGAATTCACAGTGTTTCCTTAAGGAATTTAATCCCCTCGTAGTACCCAAGGTTATGGTTTATTTACTCCCAAGATAGAACGAATTACACACTGGTTATAGATTATTTCCTCCCAGGATTTCCAAATCCAAATCCGAAGCCGAGGCCGAGGCCGAGCGAGCGACGACGACGACGACGCGAGGCTTGCCTAAAATAAATAACATAAACAAAAATGTAAATGAAATAACAAAACCAATTCGAGCCCACTGAATTCACAGTGTTTCCTTAAGGATTTTAATCCGCTCCTAGTACCCAAGGTTATGGATTATTTCCTCACAGGATAGAACGAATTACACACTGGTTATGGATTATTTCCTCCCAGGATTTCCAAATCCAAATCCAAATCCGAATCTGAATCCGAAGCCGAGGCTGAGCCGAGCCGAGCCGAGCCGAGCGAGCGACGACGGCGACGGTGCGAGGCTTGCTTTCTTCTCAACTCTTTATGAGCTAGAAGAAGAGCAATTGCTTATATACCCATCAAAAACCTTTTCCTCTTCCCATGTGGGACAATCAAGGAGGGAACCTCAAATATTACTCAAATATTTCATTTTTTCCTCCATTTCCCATTCACCCTATTTTAAGCTATTAATGCTTAAAACCCCAATAATCCCCCACATGAATGGGGAATGGCTATATCACGGAAGTATGCATGAACAACTATGTGATTCTCAAGCAAGGATTAATTGCATCTGGATAAGTAGGTTTCCCTTTGAACTTTCCGTAGTGAACTTATGTCGGATATACTCGATCAATCGGTAGATTTGATATCTTTGAACCGTCGAACTTTGGTGTATACCTAGACAACCACAAGTCACACAACCAATCCTTAACCGTCTTTGGTTCTCATTGTTGTGTTCGTTTCAGCCATGAACACCGCCTGGTTTCATAAGTGCATAGAGAATTGGCCTTGCAAAATTCTCCTTGAAGCGGCTAACACTTCACACTTACATAGGTGATTCCTAAACGTGTCATCCCGTAGATACACTATTTGATATACCCCGTATCAAATTTAGAAATCATTAAAAAGCCTTAATGCTTTATCCTTGATACTGAACATTGTCTCATCACGAGAATGGAACAAATAATTTAGTTGACAATGTTGAACCGTCATTAATGACTTTGTTTGATCTCCTTGAATCTATATCTTGGGATCTCCAGTCTTTTAGGTAGTGTTACCGCCACTATGATTTGTTCTCGGCCATAGTCCCATTCCCCTTGATGATTTCTCAACTACCTCTCTAGTTAGGCCTTTTGTAAGTGGATCCGACACATTATCACTTGACTTTACATAGTCAATCGTGATAATTCCTCTAGAGAGTAATTGCCTAACGGTTTTATGTCTTCGTCGTATATGACGAGATTTACCGTTATACATAACGCTCCCTGCCCTTCCAATTGCCGCTTGACTATCGCAATGTATGCATATTGGTGCCAACGGTTTGGGCCAAAATGGAATATCTTCCAAGAAATTCCGGAGCCATTCAGCTTCTTCACCGGCTTTATCTAAGTCTATGAACCCAGCCTCCATTGTAGAGCGGGCAATACAAGTTTATTTGGACGACTTCCAAGATACCGCTCCTCCACCAATAGTGAATACATATCCACTTATGGATTTGGAATCAGTTGATCCGGTGATCCAATTTGCATCACAGTATCCCTCAATGACCGCATGATATTTACCGTAGTGCAAAGCAAAGTCCTGGGTATGTACTAAATACCCCGAAACTCGTTTCATGGCCATCAAATGAGATTGACCCGGATTGCTCGTATATCGACTAAATTTACTTATAGCACAAGTTATATCTAGTCGTGTATAATTCATGATGTACATTAAGCAACCCAATACACGAGCATAATCCAATTGTGATATGCTTTGGCCTTTGTTCTTTGCTAATGCAAGATTCACGTCAATTGGAGTCTTTGCAACTTTAAAGCCCAAGTGCTTGAATTTTTCAAGTACTGTCTTAATATAATGAGATTGTGATAATGCCAAACCTTGAGAAATCTTATGGATCTTAATTCCCGGAATTAAATCAACAACTCCCAAGTCTTTCATATCAAACTTGCCAATTAGCATGCGCTTAGTCGCATTTATGTTGGCAATGTCATTACTCATTATCAGCATATCATCCACATATAAGAAAATAATGACTATGTAATTTGGAACATTTTTAATGTACAAACATTTATCACATTCATTTATTTTAAAACCATTTGACAACATTGTTTGGTCAAATTTCGCATGCCTATTTTTGGGTGCTTGTTTTAGTCCGTAAAGGGACTTAACAAGTCTACACACCTTCTTTTATTTACCTGGAACCACAAACCCTTCAGGTTGTTCCATGTAAATTTCTTCCTCCAACTCTCCATTTAAGAAGGCCGTCTTAACATCCATTTGATGAATTTCAAGACCATAAACTGCAGCTAACGCTACCAACGTTCTTATGGACGTAATTCTTGTAACTGGAGAGTATGTATCGAAATAGTCAAGACCTTATCGTTGTTTATACCCTTTGACCACAAGTCTTGCCTTAAATTTGTCAATAGTGCCATCATCTTTCATTTTCCTCTTAAAGATCCATTTAGAACCCAACGGTTTATTTCCAGGAGGAAGATCAACCAGATTCCATGTATGGTTGTTCAATATGGATTCTATTTCACTATTGGCTGCCTCTTTCCAAAAAAATTATTACGAAGAAGACATAGCTTCTTTAAATGTTTGAGGCTCATTTTCCAACAAGAAAGTCACAAAATCTGGTCCAAATGACGTAGACGTTCTTTGACGTTTACAACGTCTTGGATCCTCCTGATTAAGTGTACTTTTTTTTGTTTCTTCCCGAGGTCGTTTAGATCCTTCACCAATCGACTCACATTCCTTTTTATACGGATATATATTTTCAAAGAACTCAGCATTATCTGATTCTATAACCGTATTATTATGAATGTCGGGATTTTCTGATTTATGTACCAGAAATCGATATGCTTTACTATTAGTCGCATATCCTATGAAAACACAATCAACGGTTTTCGGTCCTATATTTTACCCTTTTGGGTTTAGGAACTTGCACTTTTGCCAACACCCCCACACTTTAAAATAATTCAAGTTGGGCTTCCTTCCTTTCCATTTTTCATATGGAATGGATTGTGTTTTTCTATGGGGCACTCGATTTAATATTCGATTAGCCGTAAGAATGGCTTCGCCCCACAAGTTCTGTAGCAAACCAGAACTTATCAACAATACGTTCATCATCTCTTTTAATGTACGATTCTTTCTTTCCGCAATCCCATTGGATTGGGGTGTGTAAGGGCCGTTGTTTGATGAATAATTCCATATTTCAAACATGTTTCTTCAAAAGGAGATTCATATTTCACCACCCCTATCACTTCTTATCATTTTTATTTTCTTGTTAAGTTGCGTTTCAACTTCACTTTTGTATTGCTTGAATGCGTCTATTGCTTCATCTTTACTATTAAGTAAGTAAATATAGCAATATCGAGTACTATCGTCAATAAAAGTTATGAAATACTTCTTGCCACCGCGAGATGGTATTGACTTCATGTCACAAATATCTGTGTGAATTAAGTCTAAAGGATTTGAATTTTTTTCAACTGACTTATAAGAATGTTTAACATACTTAGATTCCACACATACTTGACATTTTGATTTGTCGCATTCAAACTTAGGCAATTCTTCCAAATTAATCATTTTCCGTAAGGTTTTATAATTGACATGACCCAAACGTACATGCCATAATTCATTTCACTCAAGTAAGTAAGATGAAGCTGAAATTTTATTATTACTTTCAACAACCATTACATTCAGCTTGAAAAGTCCCTCGGTGAGGTAACCTTTTCCTACAAACATCTCATTCTTACTTATTACAACCTTATCGGATACAAATACACATTTAAAGTCATTCTTAACAAGAAGTCCAGTAGAGACTAAATTCTTCCTAATCTCGGGAACATGAAGGACGTTGTTCAAAGTCA